>CAKAOI010000137.1:0-19063 GCA_916701655.1 Sebastiscus albofasciatus
CAGACTTTCTTTTCAGATTTTTTTTCTATGGACCTTTTTTTCAGAGTTTTTTCAGACTATATTTCTTCCGACATTGGTTTTGACATTTTTCAGACTTTCTTTTCAGATTTTTTTTCTATGGACCTTTTTTTCAGAGTTTTTTCAGACTATATTTCTTCCGACATTGGTTTTGACATTTTTCAGACTTTCTTTTCAGATTTTTTTTCTATGGACCTTTTTTTCAGAGTTTTTTCAGACTATATTTCTTCCGACATTGGTTTTGACATTTTTCAGACTTTCTTTTCAGATTTTTTTTCTATGGACCTTTTTTTCAGAGTTTTTTCAGACTATATTTCTTCCGACATTGGTTTTGACATTTTTCAGACTTTCTTTTCAGATTTTTTTTCTATGGACCTTTTTTTCAGAGTTTTTTCAGACTATATTTCTTCCGACATTGGTTTTGACATTTTTCAGACTTTCTTTTCAGATTTTTTTTCTATGGACCTTTTTTTCAGAGTTTTTTCAGACTATATTTCTTCCGACATTGGTTTTGACATTTTTCAGACTTTCTTTTCAGATTTTTTTTCTATGGACCTTTTTTTCAGAGTTTTTTCAGACTATATTTCTTCCGACATTGGTTTTGACATTTTTCAGACTTTCTTTTCAGATTTTTTTTCTATGGACCTTTTTTTCAGACTTTTTTCCGACTTTATTTCTTCCGACATTTTTTTTTGACATTTTTCAGACTTTCTTTTCAGATTTTTTTTCTATGGACCTTTTTTTCAGAGTTTTTTCAGACTATATTTCTTCCGACATTGGTTTTGACATTTTTCAGACTTTCTTTTCAGATTTTTTTTCTATGGACCTTTTTTTCAGAGTTTTTTCAGACTATATTTCTTCCGACATTGGTTTTGACATTTTTCAGACTTTCTTTTCAGATTTTTTTTCTATGGACCTTTTTTTCAGAGTTTTTTCAGACTATATTTCTTCCGACATTGGTTTTGACATTTTTCAGACTTTTTTTTCAGAATTCTTTCAGACTATATTTCTGTGTTTTTATATACACATAATCATATTATTAAAGTTATATCTTTTATTTTAAGATTGCATCAAGACCATGGTAAACAAACTGAGATCCTTATGTGAGAGGAAGTCAAACACATCTAAAAAGCACAGAAGTGACTTTAATTCCAGTTCAGAGGTGGGCTCAGAAACAGGTACATCTACAATCTTTTTCCTTATTAATTGTGGATTAATAATCAATGGTAAACAATGGGCCTCATGCAGCAACATTCTCCTAAATTTCTCTTATATTTTATCTTAAATTTAAGAGAAAAAACTAGGGCTGTCAAAATTAGGTTGAGGCGTGTGGCCAGTCGTTGTTTATTAGCATACTGAAGATAACGCCCCCTAAACACTATGTAGGTGCTGATGTGTGCAAATACTCTGGCACATGCCTAAGAATTAGAGAAATGCTACCCAAAAAGGTTTTAAGAGTGGTGGTGAGCACTATATCGCTTATTGCATGAGGCCCATTGATGCTACACTGGTTTATGATTTGCACACTGGTGTCTATATCTTTCCTAGAAGTCATGCTAATATACTTTTGTGTAAGCTATGATAGATATGTTTTTCATAACCCTGTATTTAGACAATAACTTGGCTCCTCTCTCCAAAACAGAATTTCAAAAACCCACAATTGATGCTTTCGACCTCGAGGAAATCAAAAAGAATGGCACTGCCTCAGCTGAAATCAGTCCCATGCTTTTTTTGGCGGGTGAGTCGACCTTTTCTTCAGCCTCTAAAACAGATTCACGTTTAAAACAGAGCTGCGACCCTCATCATCAGTTCTTTATGTCTTGTGGTTATGATCAGTTCAACCAGTGTCACTTTTCTCTTAATTCTATTATTAGAGGCCTGAAGAGGTAAAAAAAAAAAAATACAGTAATTAAGTTGAAAAAGACTGAAAAAAAATCCTCATATGTGCAGCAGAAATATGTTTTTTGTGGTTTTTGCTCTGTTAGTTGCCTGGCAACCCCTCAGATTTATCTTGCGGTAGAAAATGTGATGTAATTACAGTCATATGATGGCCAACAAAAATGTGGACCAATGTCATTACTGCACAAGCAAAGTTATACAACTCGTTTTTTAGGTTGTACTAAACTACATTAAAGCGAGGGTTGGTAATGTTCTTCAAAAACATTTTTTTTTGTGGCTGCCAGGTGAGACGTCGCTGACTGAACGCTTCCCAGTCTGTTCATCTGGAGTATTTGAGGTCATGTGCAACATCTCTCTGGACGGACCGTTAATGTCTGACCAGCTAAAGGCTGAACTCAACCCACTGGTCATCATGATCTTATCAGCCACCTCGATGCCTTCGACTCCGGTTCCTTTCCACGTCCTACAGGTGCGACTTACATCTCACTTCATTTTTACTGACACTGACTATGTTTACATGGTTAACAAGGTTATTATGGAATTTTTGCCCAATGATTTTGCCCAATGATGCCAAAATATATACTGACTACTGCAGCTTTAAGGCACCCTTTAGCATTGGCATGAGACGCAGAGAGTTTTCCATAAACTACAATGTAAGCCCATCTGCATCAATGTAAAACGCTCAGGGAAAATGCGCCGGGAGTGTGGCGACGTAGCTTTAAGAGCAAAAAGAGTCACACTGGTCCGGCGGTAGAGGAGGTGGATGGGTCCAACAAACACGAGGCTTTCATCCAGGAGACCGCTGTTCGTGTCCCGTACGTCAAGTTACAATCAGCTGTTCGTTCATGTCCCGTGTTCACAACGTCAAGTCACATTTTCATTGTCCATTCGTAGTAGTATAAGCCCAACCACGTAGTTCTTTCCTAAACCTAACTATAGTGGTTTTGTTGCCGAAACCTAAGCAAGTATTTTTGTTTAATTCACAACATTAAAAAAAACATGTTTACTGCAACTGAAGAGTGACGCCGAGGGGTCTGACATAGCGTCAGTATATGACGAGTTGGGAGTGTGCATGTTAATGTAGTCACTGTCACAATTAACACATGGCTTGTACTCTACATGTGTTGAACACATTCCCTCCTCATTCATTATTTAGTTTTTAAAAGTGAACAAATTTGATTTGCAAGTTTTGACATGGTTCATTTTTTTTGTTTTCCCAGGAAAAATGTGAGCCTGTATATTGCCAGTACAAATTCCATAACTTGAACATGCACAGAACAAACTACCAGGAGCACGGCGCCAACATCTACTTCAGAGATCTCAACGTGATCCTGACCGGCTTGATGAGTCCTGAAGAGTTCAAAGAGTTCCTCTCTGGTCCTCCTCTTGAGATAGAGGTTCACGATCGAGACAGAAAGCTGGAAAAAACTTCAAAAACTCCACCAGAGTTCGGCTCAAACGTTGACATCCTGCGCGGTGCGGCAGCGGCACCGTTGAACTCTCACGGTGTTGCGAGCCTGAGCTTCTCTGAGCTGCTGCTCGGGAAGAAAAGCCTGAAGGTGCACTTACAAATCAAATGCTGCCCAACACCTGCGCTGCTGGACCGGAAGATGACGGACACGGCAGCGAGCAGAGAGCCGATGCCACAAGGCCGTTATTACGATGCCAATTCTCAACTCAAAGTCCAGGTTGAGATAGCTTGTCCACTCGAGTCCTGCGACGGTCCGTTTGGGCGCATCGTCTACCTCTTTGACTACAACAACGTCTCTTTGATGACCAAGCTGAAGTCAGAGATCCTCAGAATCAATGCCTCAGCTTTCCATCTGGGCTCACTGGAAAAAGCAGAGAAAGCCCTATCAAATTACAGAACGAATTTCAAGCACGACGAGAGCAAGGATCTGGACTTTGTTACGGGATTCCACGTGCTAGATAAGAGGACAAACATCTTTGTTCTGGAAGGGCTGAAACATAAAGCAGTGAGGAGACTTTGGGAAGCTCTTCCTATGAAGTAAGCCCACGAACACCACGTTGCCCCGACAGGCCTAAGCGCTAACAGTTTTCAGCTGTGCCGTCTGTTTGAATACGGTGTTTAAATCCCAGTGAGAATCCTGAAGCTTGTGTGATGTTTTGCAGGCTGAGTGGGAGTGAGGCGGAGCAGGTGACCGTCCTCTACAATTCAAACCTGGCTTTCTTCAAGCGCATCTATGACTCATTAGACGCGGGCCTGAGTCCTGTCCACTTATACGAGTCACTGGAGACCATCATGAGACAGCCGCTGGTCTACGTTAGAGGCGTGGTCCCCCAGCCCTGCTTCCAAGCTCTGTTAAGGTCAGTGAGATTACACTAGCCTCAGAGGACCATACCTGTGATTCACCTGTTTTACTCCATCTACTACAAATCATGAATACTGTACTAACTAACAGAGATGGTGTTTACTCAGTTATGATAATGCAGATAGTAAGTATATTTGGTGTAATATAACTACAATAGACCCTTTTACAGTTTGCAAACAATGATGACGTACGTAAGTGTGCACGCAGTCAAGCTATTTCTCTGTGGATTAAGTGTTTTGATACTTTCACAGTATTCATAAAGCACTTAAACCTGCTTTATGATATCAAATACATGAAAATCTCACTTTTTACAATATGGGACCTTTAAAGCTTGCAACTTGTTTGGATGGTTGGGGCAAAACGCCACATCCGCTTCCAACATGTGCGTGCATATTTTTGATGAAGTTGGCTGTAAAAGGGTTATGTAACTAAAGTATACAGGAATTTTAGTTAAGCAGCTGTAACTTAAACATACTGGTATGAATCCTCAACTCTGCATGAAGTAATCTATTACAAGTTGACTACATGAAAGGCCATGTATGTTTTTGGATAGCATAGCATCATAGACTTCACCATGGTAAAGTCTGAGAGGTGTTTTTATTTTGCCTATAGGTTAAGCCAGCTGTGTCAAGTCAGACAACTCAGAGACGCGGTGCAGTACAACCTCTTCCCCTCAGCGGACATGATTCTCAGCATGAGCGAGTTATACGGCACAGACGCCGAGCAGTGGGAGCAAGAAGCCGGAGTAAACGCTGAGGTGGACACGACCGCTCTGTCTGTCCGCATGAAAAGAAAAGCAATGCTCGACGCACAGAATACAGAGTACATGAAATGCAAACATAACAACCAGCAGCTGCTGCTCCAACAGTCCAAAGACTTCATTCAGGTCTGAAGGGCTAAAATCATTCTACAGTAGAATCTGACGTATTCAACAGACACACTCACGTGTTACATCATTTTCCAGGGGAATATTAAAAAGGTGCACGAGAAAAGTGAGCGGTTGCAGAAGCCGGAGGCTGCTGTGTTGAGGATTGAACCGCCTGCAGCCGGGCCAGCTCACAACTACAGCATCCAGACCTTCAACTCCAATGAGCTCGCCAAGCAGCTGCTCCGCAAACAGATGGCTCAGGTTAGATCAACGTATACGATATAATGTACTGTAGTGTTTTACAGATACTGTACACGGTGCATCTTAACATATCAGAGTACAGCTGGGTGTCTCAGAGTGTTGCGCTGCAGGCTTAAAGGTGCAATAGGGATTACACAGAGGTCATCATTTCATCTCTACTACTGGGTCCATACGATCTAAATTCAGAGTTATACAAATTTTAAAAAGCCAACTACTACTACACTACTAACTAACAGCAGGGCAGGAATACACTAAATTCGACCAAACTGCTGCTATGTTATAACAACACGTTCTCATCTCAACTCGTCACATAGAGACACGACCCTTGGTTGGCATCACGCCCCGCCCCTTGGTTTCATGCTATTTTCGGCATCAAAACCACTATAGTTAGGTTTAGGAATGAACCACATGGTTCGGCTCAGAACTACTACGTTTGTACAGTGAAAATTAAACTGACCACGGGACACGAACGAACAGCTGATTGTAACGTAACGTGACGTACGGGACATGAACAGCGGTCTCCTGGATGAAGGCCCTGTGTTTGTTGGACCCATCCACTCCCCCTCCCGTCCGCCTTGTGTGCCTCTTTCGCTCTTTAAACTACGTCACCACAGTCTCTGCGCATTTAATCAGCGTGTTTACTGTTGCCGCCGATGGGTTTACATTATAGTTAATCGCATTTAGTTACTAAATGCTAAAAATGGCTAGCAGCTAATGGTGCCAACAGTGATAACAAAGGCAACACTGCTGACAGAGCTAACAGTGTTAACCTGGGGGGGGACACTGGAGGGTGGGTGCTATGCTTCCGCAACGGCGCCGTGGGTCGGGACAGTGATGTTGCCAAGAAGTGAAAGTCAATTGTTCGTTCCATTGCAACATCAGTGCCCAGCAGCAGAGCTATACGTTTCCGCCATTTTGGACTGAAAGCGACTACCGGATGCCAGAAAAACGTCTGCCTACAAAGTGCCGTACAAAAGTAAAAACAAAATTATTTCCCTTCTATTGCCATATTCTAATGAAATGGCCTGTGTTGAACAATAAAAATATTATAAATATAATAAGCGTTTTCAGTCCAAAATGGTGGCAGTGGCTGTTGTAAAAAAAAAAACGGAGTTTCGTCTCTTTGCTTCTACACTTTAACCACCGTATCAGAGCAATGCAGAGCGGCGGCCATGAGCTAGCAACATGCACAAACATGCATGTGCGGCCGGCTCGGCAATGTCAACAAAGCGCAGAGAAGCTCTGATTTCAACACACACAGAGAGAGACTTCATTCTCTGCTCAGGTAGACATTACTCCTCTATATATCTTTCCTTTTGGGACACAGACAGGAAGTGTCGAGCGAAGAAGAACTCAAATGTGTTGTGTGCTTCTCTGGTGCTACCTCCAGGTGCCGGGGCGGAGGTTCACCTACAGTCAGCAGTACCACAGTGCTACCGTGGAGCACGAAGACGGGACTTGGAAAAACGACTCCGCTGCTGCCTCTGCTGATTGGTTCAGGAGTACGAGCAGAGAAAAGTCCAGAGTTCACCCTCGACACCCAGATGAGGCTCGTGTGGAAGAGCTGAGGAAGGTGATAATAATATTACCCATGCTGTTCTCTCCTGAGGTGTCCAGTGATCGGGTGTGTAGAGGGTTGATAATACTACTACTGTTCGCTGTGCTTCCAGCCGTGGAGAGAGAACATCCTACACGCCAACATATTGCAGCCCACACTACCAAGAGACCCATGGACCTGGAGCCAGCGCTTTGAGGACTTCCAGCTCCACAGCAAACCTCCCCTTTTCTTCAGCACACCTCCGGCCACCATTCACCTGGCTGGTAGGCTGCACGGCACCAACCAATCACCATGAGACACTTTGACCTGCTAAACACCGTTCAGTTTGTTGTATGATGGGGTATTTTTCCTGTGAGAGACTAGGCTGTATAACTAGCATCTAGCAATGCACTAAATCCAGCAGGCAGAGTATCCAAGAGTGGATTTTTTCCTATAACCGTCTGGGCTGGGAGCTTTTTTCCTCAGTATTGAGGGCCAATATTGATATGTTTTGATTGAAGCTCCAGATGGCGTCTGTTTGAGCCAGTATCAGCTTCTGCTGCTGAGTAACACACTCCCACGCCACACTGGAGAATAGATCTGGTCAGGGAGGAACCTCCGTGATATCAGCAGTGAACAAAAATGATCTGTTAACGTCTGTCCTGTTTGTCCAGCCATCCAGTGAAGTTAAGTTATATGAACAGAAACGCATCTATAGAGTTTTTAAGTGGGTGTGCTGTTGGTCATCCTTCAGGAGCCCGTCTGCAGGAGGAGCAGCTGGAGGCAGCCAGAACTCAGTACCGCCGCTGGCTGAAGAAGCTGCTTCCTGGCAGCAGCAGCACCGACCCACCAGGCAACGCCCCCTTCCCAGAGTTCAAGTGTCACATGAGAAGAAACTCGGAGAGAGTTCAGGATATACTGAAAGATGAGCCGAAGAAGTATTCACTGAGGAAACCAGGCTCGATGCTGAAGGTACGCTATTTTAGGTTGTTTAGAGATGACTCGGTGAAGTCTGTGGGTAATCCAACATTGCTAAAGACAAATTCAAGAAATGAGTGAAACTCCAGTAGTAAAAAACAACAACATAAGAATCACGTCATGTCTTGATTCGGTCAGAGGGATGTAGCCATAGACGTCATCAGTGAGCTCTCGTTTTAACATCACATAATGAAGTCAGAGGATCTGCTTTCACCTTGTCATTCATTTAAAGGAATAGTTCAGGTGTTTCTCAGTGGGGTTATATGAGGTACTTCTCCATATTCAGTGTGTTACCTACAGCAGATGACGGTCGGCAGTTTGGAGAAACAGACAGGAGTTAGCGCACCTAAAAAAACATCAATATCAGTTTAAGTGTATGCCATATTTAGAATATTTTCACTACTTGAACTCGCCATCAGACGGCCCTCTCCAACGGGGAACTGAAGCCGCTGTATCCATCGGTTAGTTAGTTTATGTTACTGTTTGACTTTGGTTAGTTCGATTTCACCAAAGTTACACAATAACACTAACTAACCGATGGAGGCAGCGGTAGACCAGCAACTCCCGTGTTCTGAGAGGTAAAATTACTTTTTTTAAGGTGTTTAAAATCTGTTTTGCTGCTGCCCTCATCCACAGCAGTACATTACTTTGGTAATGCCTGTCTGCTTCTCCAATCTGGGGGCGTGCCGAGCGTCATCTACTGTAGATAATACACTGACTACGGATAAATTCTGTTTTGTCTTCTGAACTCTGAGGGGCGAATTTTGCGGCTGCTAAACCTGCAGAAGTAAGACAAAAAGAAATTGTGTAAATTCTCGAAGCACGCGCAAACTGAGGCGGATTATGGGACAGTGGGCCCCTGAGACCGGACGCGTAAAAGGCCCCCCCCCGGCAGGCCATGACTTGCAGCCAACAGCACAACAACTACATTTCATACACACAATTAACGCCAACAGGATATTAAGCTTTACAGCACAGGAACACTCAAAGCCAACAGCACAATAACTAGAAATAAATTCACCTGCATCTCAACAGTGATTGTTCAAAGTGTGTCTGGTTGCAGCTGACTGTAATAACCTTCAGTTTGTGAGCTGACGGACGTTTTGTGTGTTGCAGCCTTTTCCTCAACTGTCTGTGATGAACTTGGGCGACAACGCAGCCGAGGAAAAGACGAGCGTGGCTCTGGCCCGGGGCCCCTGTGAGGACCGCCGCCTCAGCAGCAAAAACTACACGTCAGTTTAAGTTAAAATCTTTATTCAACAAAAAGATACTCGAGAAAATCACAAAGAGGGTTTTATGCTCATGCGTGCTATGTTCTGATGCTTCTTACAGTGGATTCAATAAGCAGCATTCATTCCTGTACAAGCGGACGGCGCTGCCTCTGACCGACGAGGAGAAGAGCGCCTTCACTTTTCAAAAGCATGAACCCGACATGAAGACATCCGCTGTCCAGCCTTTCAGGAATATTAGTAGAAGCCAGAACCCACAAAAACTGTACACTGTAGACCAATAAGCATTCAACTAAGATCTTGTGCAATTATTAATTATAGCACTAAGAGCACTTTGAATAAAGCTCATTTAACGCCATCAGAAGAGAACAGCCATTTTCAAAAGGTGTTATCTTTGAAGCCACGGTTATTAAAATACAGTAACTAATAACATAGATCTCTTCATTTATTAATCAGATGTACAGATATTATCAATCAAAGTGAGCACTAATAGAAGAGAAAAGATCATTGCAACTGTGAATTGTCTGAATAGAGGAGACACTTCTATAGACAGGCGAAGTCCCTTCCCACCACATGGGACCTCATTTCGGAATAAATATGAACGGTAGTCAACGGAAAGAGATAAAAAAAATGTTTAGATCCCGTTTGAATTGCTCCGTGAATCACACAGATGATGTTTGACAATTTAAAAAATCATTTTGCTAGTCCAGAAAGTCTCAGTTTGTCGTAGTGTCATTTAGTTTTGTGTGAAACCGTTGAACTACATCTCTCGTCTATACGTCACCAACACTAGCTAGCTAACGTAGCTATGTTCCACGCACAGATGAAACGTCGTCTTACCTGATGTGTTTCATCCAGCGACTCCTGGTGTTGTTATCAGCCGGGAGGAGAAAGAACAAGCTAAATGATACTGAGACAAATTGAGACTTTATTGACTCGCAAAATGATCTTTTAATTTAACAAACATCATACGTGTGGCACAATTCAAACTCCGAAATAAGGTCCCATGGCGGCCCACCAGAGAGGGACTTGGCCTCTCCATCACGGTCACCTGGGAGAGCTCAGTATGTTCTTTCAAGAGGGTGAGAGCAGACGTAAGCTCGGTTCTCCAAGACCTCCTTGGCGATCTTCTTGATGTCGGCATCGTTGTTCTCAGGAGAGTCTGGAACGGGATCGACAGGAGATTTACAAAACACAACATTAATCTCATCTGTCTGGATCGTGTCACCGGATAACTCTGGATTACAAGCAAGTCATTAAAAAAACAAAAAACAAAAACACACACACACACACACACAGTGTGAAAATGAAAAGCAGCGAGGGGTTGGAGTGTTGGTATGTGGGGGTTTGTTGGGGAAATTCCGCAACACATGCAAGTCTTTTGTACTGAGATGCAGTAAAAAAAAAAAAAAAAAAAGGGGGTGAGGGGCTGTTCTCAATTACCATTTTCATGTTGTACTTACGTTTTTGCAACTGAGTCATCATATAATTGTTCTTGAAGAAAGCCTCGCTGCAGAATGTGTTTGCGAGCAGCACCTAGAAAAATGAACAACGCTCACTCATCAAAACCTGCAACTGGAAAACTCTCTAAATAAATATGATGCAGGAGGCCGTTACAATGTCAGAAAGTCATCAAATGTGAAGTGAGATGATTGCACACATTTATAGCTTCAATATTCATCCGCAAACACGAGACAACACGTGGAAACATTAGGCACACATTTCATCAATAACACAACAAAAATATATATCAGATTATCACTTTCCTACACATCATGGAAAGAAGTCCAAAAGCAAACATGAAGAATGAAGCTTTTATAATCACAGTGGACTGACGCTGGATGAAAGCTTAATGATTGAAGCCATATTCGCTTTTTAAATTATTCAGAACTTTGGTTTGAATTACTCCGTGATCCTCAGGCGAAACATTTCAGCCTTAAACAAAAAGACACAAATGACTATTTTTGGAAAGGAATTCAGTCAGACAGGATCTCTACAGTCTCTCTCTGTGTGTGTTTTACATAAAATACAAAAGGTGGGCCGCTGTGTGTTTGCTGACAGTTCTGCCTGTAGCCACAGCAGAGAGGAGAGGAACACCGCTGCCCATCTGAAACACAGACATGCTGTTGCAAAAGAGGATAATACGAAGCATTCGCTGCCTTCTTTAGTGTCTCTCTGTTGAGTGGTTGTGTGCTCCGTTTGGCTCCACATCGCACAGCGACCTACAGTTAGTGTCGACACTGACATCTCGTTCTCCACCTACGTCTGCTCTGATTAAAACTGTTTTCCCCATGAAGGTGGAGCAGCACAGGTTACTACCATATAAGAAGTGGACGTAGTCACCGTGATTGGTTTGTGGACGTTTTGAAGCCTCGAGTTCGGCATTTTAGCCGTCGCCATCTTGGTTTCTGTTGCAACCAGAAGTGACACTAGAGGGTGGAGCTAAGTCAAACCGAACGCTGAACACACTTTGGCTTTCACTGAAAGAGTCTAAACCGCAATACATGCCAAGCTTTTTTTCTTAAATTACTAAAAATTTCCAAAAGAAGAAGAAGAACTCTGACGTACAGCTTTCAGCAGTCCATCTCACTTTATGGCTTGCAAGTGTGCTCTTTGAGAATCAGTATCAGCAAAGAACGGATATTACCAAGAAGTGAAAGTCAATTGCAACATCAGCGCCAAGCAGCAGAGCTACGCTTCCACCATCTTGGACTGAAAGCGACTACCGGACGCCAGTAAAACGTCCGCCTACAAAGTGGCCTACAAAAGTAAAAACAAAATTATTTCTATTCTATTGTCGTATTCTATTATATTTTCATATTCTATGAAATAGTGAAAATAATAGCTATATTAAATCTAAGTAACTACTGATTTGAATTAAACAAGTCACATACAGATAACAATTAAATGAAACATGTTTGCAAGGAAAAAAGAAGAATGAAAGAACACAAAATCAGAGATGACACCACGTTGTGACGTGCTGCTGCTGCTTTAATTGTTTTCAGCTCCAGCAGCTCACTGCAGTGAAAGCAGCCTGATCTAATTAGATAACAATGTGTGTTTTATTAAAAAGGAAACCTTGATGTTTCTCAACCAGCTTTGGATGATTATAATGTGGGTAGAATATGCAAATGATCAATGTTTAACTTCCCTCCATGTTGCCAGCACGACAGATTGTACTTCCTACACAGGGAGAGGGGCGTGGTGTGATGCTGGAATCGGACATGCGGGGCTCCTTATATGAGCCAGAATACAGTGTGGAGGAATTACGGCGAATGGAGGAGGAGGAGGAGGACGCCACAGCCAAAAGTCAGGCACCGCCAGCTACGAGCCCAGTGCATTCCGGTTGTCGTAGGTATTCTACCCTTTGAGCAAAAAGGGAATACCACAGCCCCTTTTTTCTCTGTTTTCTCTGATCACATAACACCAATTTCAACAATAATTGCGCCTTTCTACTGCATAGACAGCCCAGTTTTAAGAAAAGGCCGTCTTTCCAGCGGTGAAATACTTGTTTAAAAAGACA
Source organism: Sebastiscus albofasciatus (assembly GCA_916701655.1). Lineage (NCBI taxonomy): Eukaryota > Metazoa > Chordata > Actinopteri > Perciformes > Sebastidae > Sebastiscus > Sebastiscus albofasciatus. The sequence goes on from CAKAOI010000137.1 coordinate 12,647, forward strand.
GCGGGGGCGTCAAAAATACAGTCACGAAAATGCAAAATACTTCCCTGCGAACATTATTTAAAAAAAATAGTATTGTGGAGCATTTCTGCTGCTGCAGCTGTTGCTGTCAGCTCTTTCTTTCTACATAGAGTTTGCCTTTCATAATGGCCATTTCATTACATTATAAATGTCATTTATATTTATTTTAGACAGAGAAAGGTTAAGAAACGTGTGGTAATTTGTCAACAATAGTAATAATCCACAATTAAAACCCCGTACTATATACATTCATGGAGCTCTCCAAGTCACTGCATGTTCTACAACACTGTCCTGCACATATTTCAGAATAAAAGCCTTGCGTTTAAGTTTCAATTTCACTTTCACTTTTACAACGTAGATGAGTGAAACACGCATCTAACGCGGGCAGTGTGGCTGCTCTAACCCGTTAACACGGACGCCGAAATAAAAAAACAACAGGTAACGCAGCCGCCACACGCTGCTGACGTTCCCAGTGTGGACGAGGCTTTAAAATGAAGCTGTTTTATAACCAGATAAAAGTTCCTCACGGTAACCAATCCAGCGTAACTACTCACGTTTTACTCGCCCTAACACACTTCAAGTCTATTTTCTTCGATTTCTTACGTGCATAACTAGTAGTGATTGTGTGTTCGGCTCTGAGCGCCTGCTAAAACGCAGGTGATCTACACTCAGTTCGGTGCCTGAACGCATCCTCTGTGGACACAGACGGAGGACTGAAGCTGTTTAGACATGGTGTGAGGATAAATATCGAGTATGGTAGTGTATGGGATGAGTGAGGCAGCTGCTTACTGTCAGTTATAAATGGTAATAGAGAAACTGATGTGTGTGAGGTAAATGGAAAACTGCTTTCAATATGAGAAATTGACTCAAGATGAATATTAACTCCAGGTGTTTAGAAGGCCGATAGCCTTTGAAGTTATGACTGTGGACTCTTTGGACTAACGTTCACCGTACATGTTTTGTAGCTGGGTCTATGATGGTTAATAGAAGATTTTCAGTTCCTTAACAGGTCTTAATTTAAGCTGTGGTGTGTGTGTGTGTGTGTGTGTGTGTGTGTGTGTGTGAGAGTATGTGTGTGTGCACTGTACACACCTCGTGGTCGTGATTCCTGAGCCCGATGCTGATGGAGCGGCTGGTTCTGGAAAGGACAGCCGTCATAGCGTAGAGGTTGATCAGCACATCTGCTACTCTCTTCAGGATGAGCTGCTCATCCACGATGGTCTGACGTCAACGGAAAAAAACAAAAAAAACAAGAACACTTCAATCATCGATCGTTTCCAACCTCTGAGGTGAATTCAGTTGCTTCTGCTTTGATTGATAACATCATCATAATAACCAATTCTTTGAGCGAAGGAATATAATCTTCAGACTTGTCAGTACATTTTCCAGTACTCTTTATTAATCAAGCTTTAAATGTCCCATATTGTAAAAAGTGAGATTGTCATGTCTTTTATATTATAAAGCAGATTTAAGTGCTTTATAAATACTGTTAAACCATCAAAATGCTCAATATACGGAGAAATACACACAGCCCATATTTTATAGAAATTGCGGGTTTGAAACAAGCCCAAGGTATCACGGGAGAAGATGCCTGATGCAGAGCATCTGATGCTAGCGCGCCCCGAGCATAAAAGCCTCAATCAAGCTGATGTTACTGACTGACGCACTCCACATTTGTAGCTATTTCTGTATTTCTTTAATTTATTTACAATATTTATCTTTCATTTAAAATCATTCACTGCGTCTTTTCCCGTATTTGTCATGGCCTAGGAGCCGGGCTATGACAAATTGGGGGCTCGTCCGGGAGTTAAACCCTCTCGCTATGAGACACGGTTTTAAATATATATATTCTAAATGTGTCCCAGTTTATTTCCTGTTGCAGTGTATGTAAATAACATCAGCTGACAGGAAGTAAACATGGACCCAAGCTGTTGCCTAGCAATGCAATTCCGTTGAAATGCACTAAAATGGAACGTTTCAGACAGACGGTGAATACAGGTGTATTCAGGCAGACAGGATGAGGAAAATAAAGTTGTTGTTTTTTTAACATTAGAGCATGTGAACATGTTCTAGTAGAACATTTTTTTTATTTTACATGTTCGAAATACATTTTGAAATGAAAATGAGGCTTTGAATAAGCCCTGTGCGGTTTCTGCCTCTTCCAGCACTGTATATTTGTTATTTTTTGTTATATATAATAGTGCAAAATCAAAAATTCTGTAATACAGCAAGGAAAAAAAAGTATTTGTGCATCATTTTGTAATTTATCAGGTAATCAAATAATTTTCTTGCAAACTTCAACCCACAAAAGTTATGGAGGACTTCTGACAGGAGAGGACTCTGAAATAAAATGTGTTCTGAGCTCGGCTGAGCTCTCACTCACTCGCTGCTCCTCGGGACACAGTTTGGATTGAGCTCTTGAGTTGTGATTAATTACTTCCTGTGTTTGGAGGTTGTTTGACAGAGTCCATACAGAGACCAGGATCACATCTGGGCTAATATGTGATACCTCTGGTGTCTAGGTTAGAGGGGACGGGATGCTCTTCTCTTTCAGAGGGTTTAAATCTTTCTGACCCCTCAGTGTTGATCATTAAGCGTATTTACTTTGATTTAAACAGTTCCAGGTTTTATTCTGAAGACTGCAGTGTGATAAAAAGAAGCCCTCTTGAGGACTCTTCTCGTGTATTGGATCAAAATGGAGGCAAACGATACAGGAAGTGGGGATTTGGAAAGCCGACCTGTTTCCAAGAGGTTTATAGGTTCTGTGGGGACGCCGTGATTACAAAAGCACAGAGAAGGAGGAAAGAGAGAACAGCCTGGAGCAGCTGTGTGAACACCAGCACAGAAACACTGATTGGAAGATATGAACGGATATCTAACATCACTATTAAACAATTTTTTTTAGCCATTTAAAGACAAATGGGAATATTGTTCAAAGAGGAATTGGGAACATTTCACCGCTGTTTTTCCAAAATGTAAAATCATTTAAATGTATTTGAATTACCTTTCCATATCTGTACAGCAGGCTCTCCACAGTCGATCCAAACAGGTTGACGTTCTGCTCCAACTTCTTTGCACTTTCCTGTGAACAGAAACCTCTCGTGAGCTTCGACTAGGACACCTGAAGTTTGCAGAAAATTCTCTCCTTTAAATAAAAGTTCTTACTGTCAAGCTGGGATGCACCACTCCGTCTTTCCCCGTCAGGCCGAGGTCCGCTGAACTCCCGAATGAGCTCCTCAGTTTCTTGCCCACCATGCCCAAAGCCAGACCTATATTTCCTTTCTTCATCTCCCTGCAGGCAGAGCACAGAAAACACTGAGAGGCTAAAGACCCTTCTGGAAGTTTCCTCCCACGGTCACAATTCTATTAGCTCAGCTGTTTCTACCCGGATGACAATACAGCTACACCAAATGACGTCTCCGCACATCACAGCGTGCAGCGCCCAAAGTTGGGCTTTGCTCGACGCAGCAAAAAGTCGTTGTGACGCGGTACAAGCCGTTGGAAATAACGGGTTTCAGAGCGCAGTGGTGCCGTTGTCACATTCTGCCTGAAAGGGACTTCAGTGGGTGAGAGATGGACAGAGACATGAAGAGAAATATTGATGAAACTGAAGAATATTAGCCTAGTTTACGCCAGAGATTCTCACAAGTTCACGCCAGAGATTCAGATTACTCAGTTTTCTTTCCTGAGAATTAAAAGTCAAATTAAAAATAGGCCTTTTTAACATAAAAATGCCGTTGCAGTGTAGTTCACATTTTGTTATTTTCATTCTTTAAAAGTCACCAGAATGCAGGAAACAAAGTCTCTGGAACTCAGATTTTTCTGGGGGAGAACCCACAGATGCTTTGGGTTAGAAATCCTCCCTATTTTTGAGGTCTCAAGGTTAGCAAGCATGTACACAACCTTGTGATGGGATTTTAGCGAAGATTATTTACACACAAGAAAATAAATAGTGTGATCACGGCCACACGGATTCACAGGATTCACAGGATTCACAGGATTCACAGGATTCAGCTAAAATCATCGAATTATCTCTGAAAATGACACCTGTGATGTGATGCAGCGTTTAAGACCAGAGAAACTTAACATTTAAAGCTGCACCAATCAGTATTTTTATGATAATAATGGAGCAAATGATTATGTATAAAGTGAAAAATGATCACCTCGGCTCTACAGAGTTTTAGGTCTTTCAGCTCGTTGTGATTTTCTGGCCTGCAAATGTACTTTTTAGTTTCTCATCAGCATCATTTCCAGCTGCAGCAAAGAAAAACAACTGCACACTAGCAGCTCAGCACCAAACCGCAGACACAGTTATCGACTAGCTAAAGGCGAAGTGGCCAAAACAATAAAATAGTTTAAAGCTAGAGAGGAGGTTCTTTGTATACGCCTGTGGCTTCTTGAGCTCTCCTCACACATTTCTTGTTTTGTTTTTCCATTGACTGAATTTTGTGCGTTTTTTACGTGTGTGTGCAAATCAATGAAACGTACTTTATTTTGCCTGTGAGGACTTTGCCAGCATGCTGCATCCCAGTGAGAGCGATGTACATCCTCAGGATTTCATTGGTACCCTGAAAAACAGCAACAGAGTCTTAATATGGCCCACCATCAATTTCACATCTGTTGTACTAAAGTATCTGTAAGTGTTAATACAGCCCATGACGAAGAACACAATAACAAGGTGGTGTCTGTGTGTGTGAAGGTGGGAGGGGGTGTACTGTGGGATAATAAGGCACCACACTGTGAAATACGTCCTATCAATAAAACATGGAAAATCACATTTAAAAAATCTGATTACGACAGATTGATTAACACCTTAGGACTCAGAAAAACAGTTTAAATGGTTGATGAGCTGCTGCTCCGTCCATTCATCCAACTACAGGAAGAACCCGCTTAAGATTTCAAAGTCAAATGTGCCACCTGGTGGCCACTTACAGAATGGATCATCTTAACAAACCAACGACAGTACAGTAGTACAGTAATACAGTAGTAGTAGTAGTAGTAGTAGTAGTAGTAGCAGTAGCAGTAGTAGTAGCAGTAGCAGTAGCAGTAACAGCAGTAACAGCAGTAGCAGTAGCAGTAACAGCAGTAGCAGTAGTAGTAGCAGTAGTAGTAACAGCAGTAGCAGTAACAGTAACAGCAGTAGCAGTAGCAGTAGTAGTAGTAGCAGTAGCAGTAGCAATAGCAGTAGCAGTAACAGCAGTAGCAGTAGCAGTAACAGCAGTAGCAGTAGCAGTAGCAGTAACAGCAGTAGCAGTAGCAGTAACAGTAACAGCAGTAGCAGTAGTAGTAGCAGTAACAGCAGTAGCAGTAGCAGTAGCAGTAACAGCAGTAGCAGTAGCAGTAGTAGCAGTAGCAGTAGCAGTAGTAGCAGTAGCAGTAGCAGTAACAGCAGTAGCAGTAGTAGCAGTAGCAGTAGTAGTAGCAGTAGTAGTAGTAGCAGTAGTAGTAGTCCCACCCACATAAGAAATGTTTGAATCGCAACCAACCAAACTATGTGCAGGTGTCCTCAGTGGGAACTACGGCCCTGATTTTAATGAGTACCTCAAAGATGGGCAGGATGCGGCAGTCCCTGACGAAGCGCTCGTAGGGGTAGTTCTTGGTATAACCCAGACCTCCGAGGACCTGAAGAGCTTCACTGACACAAATCCAGCCTCCTTCTGAGCTGAACACCTGAACAGAAGACGGAGGATACGCATCATCATCATGAGACATTTTGTTTTACATGAAAAGAATAAACGCGGTCTTACCTTAACCATGGCAGCCTCTAGAGAACAGTCCGGAAGCCCCGGTCTGTCCATCATCCCCGCCGTCAGGTACGCCATGCTCTCCATCACGAAGGCATTAAGAGCCATCAATGCAAACTTCTCCTACAGTAACAGGAGAGAAACACACCTCATTCACCGGCTCTGAGTGCTGCTGATTATCCACTCTAGTGAGAGGAAAAGAAAAGTGGTCTGTACCTGAATCATCCCAAATTCAGCCAGGCTTTTGTTGAACTGCTTCCTGGTCGCGGCGTACTCAGAGGTCATTTCTACAGAAAGACAGACATGAGATGACGTCAAACTGAAGACATTTTTTACAAACATGGAAGTTCTTTATCCGTTATCTCTGTTTGGAGGTTTTTACCGATCAGTTTTTTAATCATTCCAGCTGAAGAACTGCCCATACTGAACCTCCCTGAGTTCAGGATGTTCATGGCGACCTGTCCCAACACAAAGCGAAGAGGTTGGTGAACACATCAACACGCTGTCACAGATACAGTCATGTGGATAAAGGATAAAGTTTTACCTTGAATCCACCTCCTATTTCTCCGATTACATTCTCCACTGGCACTGGGACGTTGTCAAAGGACACTTCACAAGCTGGAAAAGTCAAACCGTTTAATTACAAATGAATGAA
>CAKAOI010000145.1:0-19311 GCA_916701655.1 Sebastiscus albofasciatus
GCTTATAGGATCTCAAATGGACTTAAGCATCGTCAGTCACACCAAGGTGCAACCTCAGAGACTAGCCGGTCATTTTTTGCAGTGTGTAAGTAGAATGGGCTCAGAATTCAAAACAGAGAAAGAGCAACGCAAACGTGCTCCTGGGTGTGAGTTGTCCTTCCACATGAACTGGGTAACTCATATGTTTCATTGCTCGCTGCTCTGTTGATAGTGATGATCCAGGTTAGATGGCTGTGAAGTATTAAGGTTGACAACTGCCTGAGCTTTGAAGATTGTCTTGTGATGGACAATCAGAGGGGTGGCGAGGTGAGGCAGGATGTGATGGGACAAGACGGTGTATAGGTGTAGGGGGACAGTGGGTGGAAGCAGTCTACAGCCCTTTGGAAAAAGCTGAAATAAGGAGAAAGAGCAGGTTCCACAGTACTGTACAAGGGGGTTAATGAGACAGCAGTGTAGACAGAAAGGTGCACAGTCCACGGGTGAGGTGTGAGATGTTTGCCTCGGTTATTTGGATGTTTGTATTCTGTCTGCAGCAGCTCTGTATGTTCAGAAATTGAGAACAGGGTGCGAAGAACAGCATTTGGATGTTTTACGTAGATGCCCATGTTAACAATAGTGTCTGTAGCAACAAATATAGAAATTAATTGGAATTATCACAGTCACATCATATTTATATGGAAGTAATTTGCTCCTGTTAAAGATGCTAAATTCAAAATTTAGAGCATTTCTATTGCCTCCACACGTCTCTCACCATGGAGACGGGGGGCTCTGTATGAGCTCCGCATGAGCTCCGTATGAGCTCCATATGAGCTCCGTATGAGCTCCATATGAGCTCCGTATGAGCTCCATATGAGTGTCGTATAGGCTATGTATGAGTGTCATATGAGTGCCGTATGAGCTCCTTATGAGTGTCGTATGAGCTCTGTATGAGTGTCGTATGAGCTCCATATGAGCTCCGTATGAGCTCTGTATGAGCTCCATATGAGTGTTGTGTGAGCTTATGAGGTCCGTATGAATGTCGTATGAGGTCCGTATGAGCTCCGTATGAATGTCATATGAGCTCCATATGAGCTCCGTATGAGCTCTGTATGAGCTCCGTATGAGTGTCGCATGAGCTCCATATGAGTGTTGTATGAGTGTCGTATGAGCTCCGTATGAGCTCCTTATGAGTGTCATATGAGTGTTGTATGAGTGTTGTATGAGCTCCATATGAGTCTCGTATGAGCTCCATATGAGTGTTGTATGAGCTCTGTATGACCTCAGTGTCGTATGAGCTCCGTATGAGTATCATATGAGCTCCATATGAGTATCATATGAGCTCCGTATGAGTGTCGTATGAGCTCCGTATGAGCGCAGTGCAGGGAGCTGCAGAGCAGCGGCTTTGATCTAGCCAGTGGGGCATGCTCACATACACTGAAAGGCACGTGAGGCCAGCCCGTCTATATCAACAAAGCAAGGAGAAGCTCTGATTACAACACACACAACATTCTCTGCTCAGGTAGACATTACTCCTATATATCTTTACATAGCAAATAGTTGTTTAATGCTATATTAACGCTCTGGATACAGTACAGGGAACCTTTAGGTAATTTGAGGAACTCTGGTTGTGAAATCAGAGAGAAGGGGCTACAAACTGCTTTATGATGCTACAAGAACATAACAAGAAGAAGAAGATTATAATGAGCATATATGAGACTATAATGAAATAGCATACAGTAGAAGTGCTTTGAACTATGTAATTACTGTGCATATATGAACGCCAGGCATCAGAAGACTAATCTCAGGAGGTACATAGAAGCTTTATCAGAAGCTTTATGTTTTAATAAGGTGCTGTTTGTAAAAAAGGTTGTCAAAGTATTTCTGATGTGATTGAAAAGCTAGTTATTAATCTATCAATATGTAACTAAATGTATTAGGCAATCACATACTGTATCACAGTATGTCTAATCCTTCATGTCATATGTCTGGGGCAAAGGCACGGGGTCTCTCTATTAGATTGCATCTTTAGCTTGATTATAAATACGATGGCTTCTAAAAACAGCCTATGCATTATTTATAAAATTAACTTTGCTTATTTGAAGTTGCCTACCTATGTTAATAGCGACCCGACGACAATTCAATCACACACAAAAGCTGCTTAGCAGGGAGTGTCCTCCCACCAACCCAACACAGAAAACATATACTGCAGTTCAAAAAGTTTGACAGACTCAGAAGTGGTTTATTTTATTCAGCATTAGTCATAACCTGCCTTGACTCTCAGCTTTACTTCCCCTGCAGGCTGGTACTTTCTGGAAATTCATATCCTGTTTCGCCCTCTCATACATACACACTGTCCCGTACACATACAGAGTTGTTAAGTTTCCCCCTTGTTTTCCGTAAAGATCTTAGTGGACGACGTTCTATAAATAAACTTGACTTGACTCGGCCTGCTGATCTCATTTTGGGTCAATCCACTTTGAGAGGGGGTGCTGCACACCTTGTAATGGCTCATTTCACACTCCCAAAATTGGTGTGTGCCATCACTAGAGGCATAGCAAGGAACCGCTGGGTCCTCTCTAAAAAAGCCCTCGGATCCAGTGGAGAGGCCGCTCAGTGAACTGATAGAAACAGCACATTCAAGTTTCCGCCTCACCTGGGATTGTCCAGATGGCAGATAGACCAGTCTCTCTCTCCCTCTCTCTCTTTCTGTCACACACACATGTACTGTACACACACACAGAGAGCCACTAATGCACACCCTCCTCTCAGAGTTTCAAGTAACCACCACCTGCTCCTGGCTGAGACCATTGTTCACTGGTCCACCTAATGTAGGCTGACACACGTTGCCAAGCTGAGGGCCGAGCACTTTGGCTTGGATGGAACAAGGCGGGGCACGACATAAATCACCTCAGCTTTTACATTGAGATTTGCTTTCATCCATGTCTCTGTGTGTGTGTGTGTGTGTGTGTTCAATTGAATGACCTACTTCGTCAATTCTGTACAAAACTGTTCACAATAACAAATAAATAAATAATAATTAAATAAAAGACATTTTTTTTTTAAATCAAAGAAGGGACCATGCAGGCCTGTCATGTGCTTCTTTTTTTAAAAAAAAAATAAGTATTTGCATCAGCAAAAAGAGAATAATGTTATTTATCTGTATTTTTTCCATGAAGGAGTATATGTCCAGTGTATCTGTTTCTAAAACATGCTCAAATTCAGTTTCAATATGGAGATGCAACTGACTGGTAAGAAAAAGCAGATTTGGATATAACACATTATGTCTTCTTCACACTTTTCTTGGACTCACGACATCTGTTAATAACATACAGTTTAGAAGTTTGTGGTGTGACATCTGGAAGCGTGTGGGCGTCGTTGCCAGGATTTTGGGGGGGTTTGGAGAGCTCTCTTTTCTGCAGCGACTCTCCTGCCATCCATTTTTCACTTTCCCGGTGCCTGCTTTTTGACTATCTACTCCAAGCAAAAGGCATCACCTGCTAGATGAGTTGACGGTGATCTGGAACAGCTTATAAGCATGAAATGACTAACTGATTTCAAATCACAGCTATTTAAGGACTGCCGGAGCTCATCACATTATGTGTGGCAACATTGCTTTTAGCTAAGTTTATCACACGTGTGTGTGTGTGTGTGTGTGTGTGTGTGTGTGTGTGTGTGTGTGTGTGTGAGTGTGTGAGTGTGTGCAGTTCGGCGTAGAAGGCCTATCAACACACACACCGTGTGAGTCAGTATGCACGCCAAAACTGGAAAAAATAGATACATTCAGTCCAGACAGAGAAGGGAAAAAAGCACATTGATAAGTTGGTGGCAGAGGAAGGAAATGTTACGTAGCTAATACAACGCACCAGTAACTGAAAAGGCTTCACAGCCCGGTAGCTACAGTCCAGAATGGATGTATAACTTCAGTGTGACACAGGCGGCTTCTCTTGCAGACACCTGGGTGTTTCTGTCCCACTGTGTCTGCTGTATAAATGACCTTTCCTTCAGATTTTGGCAACCATGAAGTGCCACGGAGACCAGAGCCATTGCAAGGCTGCCACACCACAAGGGGAGACTGTCCGCCAAATACAGCCAGATCCAAAGCTCAGCAGCAGTGTTGAGATTAGAGTGGCACACCAATTGTTTCAGTTCCACTCACTCGGAAAGTGTTCCTAGACCAAACTCTGAATACAAAGACGGCAGGGACTGCCCTCTTGTTAATGAGAATGGCAGCATTCCACATCCATTCAGCAGTGTAAAAGACGCACCTCCTGGATAACATTCATTCATACACTCAGACTCTTAAAACATGTGTGCGCCTGTGCTTATAGAGTATATGATTTCATGAGTGTCACCGTTTGATGATACCAGGCATTGAGAGAGAGAAAATAAAGCATGTGTTGGTTGCGTTGCTTGGTAACTAAGGTCAAGTTCATATCCGGGCATATTCAGGAACAGAACATTTTAGTGTTAGGGGCTCCAAGGTTGTGTGCTATTTGGCAGTAGACTTTAAAAGACCATACTGGTGCTTTTGTATTTTCTAGCCCATTAGAATTGTAAACACTTTACCTTTTGTTGTACTCTGTATTAACTCAGTTTGTGCTCCTTTCTGACTGTTGAGCAAAAAATAAAATCTGTGGTTGTTGGTGGAAGGCAGTCTTGTGTGGTGGCTGTGATGCATGTTTTTAAGTAAACAACTACAACACCAGATGACAGGCCATTAAGCCCATACATGTTATTCACTCACATAATCATAAGTAAGGAATAATGTAAGGCAAGCCGCTCATTGTTGTGAAATAAACCTAGACAGGGCGATGTAAGCGGAAGGAGAGTCGGACATGAGAACTGTGTCCATTACAACGGTCTGTTATACACAGCGGTGTTCTGCTACAAAGAAATAACCGTAGAATGCTGTGATTGACCAATCAGAATCCTGTCTTCAACAAAGTTGTGTAATAATCTCATATAATACTCTCTAGTGAAACTAAAAGAGAATGACAGTGTATGTTTTTGAGAATAGAAGTGAGTCAAAAAGCATCATTGACTGACAGCCTAAAACATTATTGTATTGGATACAATGTTCTGATGAAAGTTGCTCACTAGGTGCGTACAGGGGAGAATTTTCTTCAGCTTTTCTTATACACGCAAATTTAGACATTACTCCTCTATATCTTAAAATAGCATATGGTTGTTTGCTGCTATATTAATGCTCTGGATATCATTTAGTGCACCTTCAATTAAACATAAAATTATTTCACACACTACTATTCTCTCTTTCTCATCCATTATTATCTGTCACGTACACTTTCATTGTTTCTCGTGCTCACTACTATTCTCCCCCATGTTCACTCATCATTTTCTCTTATATTTTCAATCTCTATCTCTTTCTCTCTCACACACACACACACACTTTTTCTCTCTAATAAAATAAATCATTATTTCTCATACCCAACCACTGCTCTGCCTCACATAAAACTCTGTAGATACTCCTATTGTAAAAAAAAAAAACTAATGGAAATATTATATAATATATTATATTCTTTGTTGCTCATTTTCTTTTAAAAAAATTGGAATATTGATCATGTTACTTGCAGATCCACTGAAGTATAACCTCTGTGAAAGCCAGAAAGACGTGTGTGTGTGTGTGTGTCTGTGTGTTTGTGTGTGCGGGTATCAATTTAATTCATAAATTTGAACTTTAAAAGGTCAGAATCCTCTTCCTGTATGTTTTGTTGCCTGTGAAATGTCACATTATGTCTTGCTGGTGGTTCAACACAGCTTGTGTGCCACAGTAATTTCAGAGACAACACCTGTACCAGCACCGGTCTTTTTTATTTATTTTTTTCACACCAAAATTTGCATAAATCCAAACTGGATTGCAAAGAGGTGTGAAAGAGATAGTTTGAATTGTTCTGGCCAACTTGTTAAACGTGATGAAACACATAACCTACCTGATTCAGCTAGCACAGGAAGATTGAGTTTCATGTGTTTACACAGAATGAGCAATGAAGGGCAAAGTCTGACGTGCCCGTTAGAAAACAGTGCAGTCTCGTCTGGCCTGTATTCTTGTTTTTGTTTCTTCCTGTGTCTGTCTTTTTATGTGCTATTTGTCTGCCCGGCTGTATGTCTCAGTCTCTGTGCTTGGACACAATACATCATCTGATTCAGTCCAATCCAGCACCGGTCTGGAGGGAAGAAGCCAGAGCTGAATACACCAACTGTTTCCTGGCAGTCGAAGGTAAATTATTAGCCAGTCCATTTAAGTTACATTTCCGTGTTTGATTGCCATATTCAGCTAAGCAGTGCCAGCGATGCCAAATCAGTGGGAGTAAAGCTAAGATGAAGTGCTAAAAAGAGGCTCCTGATGCTTCAATTTTCCAACCGTTCTCTGTGATGATGGCAGGAAAAACTGATTAAGGTGGCAGAAAGAGGAAATTCTGAATGTAATTTGATGAAAAGTTATAGTATATATATTGAATAAATGAATAGAAATAGCTCTTTAGTGCATTATCTATGGATAAAAAAAGTGAAGACAATTTACTAGGTAGACGTGCAGGATATTTTGAGGAATTACGGAGTCTCATTCAAAATATATACAGTATTTATAATTTTAAAAAAGGCATAAAATGACAGCACATAATGGATTGCTAATGAAGCCATGTTAAAGGTACAGCATGTAGTATTTGGCGGCATGTAGTGGTGTGGTTGCAGATTGCAACCAATTGAGTACCCCTCTGTTCACTCCTCCCTTTCCAGGACTGCGGTAACGTGAGACGCCGAGTACAAAACCGTGGCAACACCGTTCACCTCACTCAGAGGCCATTCTTACCATAATAACACTATTTTAGGAGCAACGGAAGTCAAATGGCAGCTGGCGATACCACGATATTGCACTCTGCAGCTCACGTTACCGCAATTTCACAAGCGTGTCGGAGAACTACGACGGCCTTCAGGTAATGTAAAAACTTGAAAGGCCCTCTCTAGAGCCAGTGTTTGCTTTGTCCGTTCTCGGAACCAATCGGCTATCTCTCTAACGACAGATAAGACTCTGGGTGCGAGGGGCTATATTTCTAGGGTTCCGGTTTAGCCAGCTTTTCCGTGCGCTGCTCATTGTTTACAGTCTGATTCGCAACTTGAGATGTGAGACTGGATTTGGAGCCGAGAGATGACGTGTACGACTGGTTTATTTCACAAGTAGCCAGTTTACAAGCAAATTTTAAACCACTAAAAAACTAAATCATTGTCAGACGATAGCCAGTGGATTCTGAAATTGCGTTTCGGCCAATGCGTTCCATCTCTTTTGCTCTCCACACAGACTGTTTATCTGCATTCAATCAAAGTCTGCTCGAATGTGATTGGTCAATACTACTCAGACTACAAACGGAAACCAGAACGTTTCCAGTACCAAAATCTTGTCCCATTGCCTACAAATTCTACATGTGAATGCAGAATCTGTTTATAGAGATTAGTCCGTTCTGGGCTACTGTAGAAACATGGCGAAGCAACATGGCGGAGTCCATGAAGAAGACCCGCTTCCTACGTAGATATGAAGGGCTCATTCTAAGCTAACATAAACACAACAATTTTTAGTTTCAGGTGATTATACACTAATGAAAACATAGTTATGAATATTATATTCCATTTCTGCTAATAAATCCCCTGATGTGTTACACACTGGCCCTTTAAGACTTTGCTTACATGTGGAATATACTTTTAAAATTAGAGCACACATTTGTGAACTATCAATCAAAGAATTTAAACTTATTTCTATGATAAATAAAGTTGTAAATATTGTAACATTTTGCTCTTTGAGGCCTTCGTTTTTACATCACTCACCAACAACCACACTCACTCACTCACACACACACACTCTCACACACTCACACACTCACACACACACACTCACACACACACTCAGTAATATGCTTCATCATTTGTCATTTATTCGTAATATGAGTGTGACTGTCCACAGCTGAGGTATCTAGTTGGGCCAGAGACCTCTCACTCATGCAGAACCACACAAATGCCATGTGCACGCAAACATGCACACAAGCGCTATACACACATAAACATACACCGAGCCCAAGAGTAGACTGAAATCCAACAGACCAGAACTTGCACAGATTTTGGGATGATTCAGTGGAGAAGTGGGGCCTTCAACACACACATGGCAACACATGCACACACACTCTCTCACTCACCAGCTCTAGCCTCTAGGTAAGGGAAGGCTCACGAAATTGAGTTCACGGTGGTCGCTTAGCAATGTTGAGCAGAGGGTGTGCTATCAGGCCAAATTGTTCCGGTTCCTCTTGGCTCCCCTCAATTCCGTTTGAGTGTTCAGAGGTGGAACGACGGCACAGTGATCTGGCGGCACTGACATTTAGAAAGGAGGAAGGGGAAAATAAAAGGCCGAAAGTGAGAATTTATCAGCTCCTCACATAAAAGAAGCTGCAACATGGGCAAAGGAAAATATAGCAGATCTCTCCTCTTTAAAGACAATGAATTGGGATTATTTTGATTTTTGACAAGTACACTTGTTCCACATCTTTTTATAGACAATTTTCATCAAAAATAAACTATATTTGAACAGCACTCTACAAAGTTATAAAGTGCTTTACTTAAAGAGGACCTATTCTTTTGTTCTTTTTACCTTTAGTGTTGAATTGTTTTTATACATGTTAAAGGTCTGCAAAGTTACAAAGCCCAAAGGCCACGCCAAAGGGAGTTATTCTCCCCCAAAGAAACACTGCTCCTGAACTGCCTGAAACACCTCGCTTGAAGTCCCGCCTTTTCTTCTGTAACATGGTGATGTCACCAAGTAAGACATTTGCTCATTTGACACCTGCTTGGCGGCTAGTCTGGCACGCCCTCAAACGAAGCTAGTTAGAGCGGAGCTGGAGCAGAGTCCGAACAGTTTGGTTTACTTCTCAGAGCTCAAAACAGAGCGTTTCCGACAGAAGATGAAAAATAGATGCTGCAGCACAGCTGGTATGAGAAAAGTAAAGCGTTTCTTTGAACATGAAAACATGTAGACATGTTCTAGTAAACTCCAAAATATAAGTACGCACCTGAAAATAAGCATAATAGGACCTCTTTTAAAAAAAACAAAAAACAAAAAAAAAAACAGAAAAACAGTGAAAAGTGAAAGTTAATAAAAGAATGAACATTGTATGTTAATTTGTGTCTTCAGTCTAAAACTTTAAAATGGAATCTGGAACCCAAACGCAGCCACATATGGATGCACACTCGCATACAAATGCTCACACAGTTTAAAAGCCCAAGGGTCTATGAGACTAATTAGCAGATACCATTTTCCAAACCCCACTTTCAGCACTTTTCTACCATTTGCTTGTTTTAATTCATTTGATCTTACGGCTACAGAGGTAAGTGTAGGAACATGGGTAATTTGGCAGCTTGTCTATTCCTACTTCATCTCATAGCAAAGGACACAAATTACAGGCGCAGTTAGATTTTTCAGCTCGTGGGGGCAAAGCCGGGTGCGCAATCTGCTAAATTCTTGGCTAAATGTACAGTCTTGTCTAAATTACCGCTCACTCCCAAATGTCACCTTCATACACTCTGCCAAAAGGAAGTTCTATGTGAAGAGCAATTCAATTTGTAGCTGATACAGATACACAGATGTGTGTGTGTACGTGTGCATGCTTTTATGACTGCTAGAGGCTGTGAGAAAACCTGGCTATTACTGATCCAGATGTTTCGCTCCACTTGTACCTATTTGACTGCATCCCTCGACAGGGAGTCCATGCAGCCATGTAGAAAAACAGACAGTGTCCAGAAAATACTGGACGTCTTGCTTGAACTGTATGTTCACATCTTAAAATGCCATTGCTACAGTTTTTGTGCAATTGGTTATTGATTCTTATCAAAGAGATTATGCTGCGTTTTCCCTTTTTGCTTCTTGGAAATGGATGGGGCAATCATTTCAACGGTGACTGCTGTGATTCCAACTGTCCGTTTATCTCTCTAAAAAAAAATCCTTCCTCAGAGACTGACTTTATCTACCTTCGCCAACTGTTTCTGCAGCCGTAGACCAGTAAGTGTTGATAAGACAATGTCCACACACACTTAAGGAGGAATTTGTGTTTTTCTCACTGTAATGGCCTTACATTCACAACACTAAGATAGCATTTTTGACCACAACAAAGTGACCTTTTTGATATTGCTCTCCCAGATGGATGCATTTGGAAACATGCACTCTGGTTATTTTAGTGTTGATGGGGAGAATAAGAGCTTTTGAAAAATGCTGTTGCATTTGTCAACTTTTCACAAACATGGCCAAGACACTGCTTTTAGCAGCAATGCAAATTTCTGTCGCCTGCAGCTTCCTCAGTGAGCGCTTATACCGAGTAACTTGACATCACTTATTGGTGAAGGCTGTGAGGGATTCATTTCAGCTTGCAGTAAATGACAACACGTGGCCAAATATGTATAGGCGAAGACAGGTTGAGTGTGTTTTTAGCTTGCAATGCATAACCCCATAAATAGAAGTTAGCGGTGGTAATAGTAGCAGCAACAGTTGCCATAAGATGGAGCACATATGTATGTGTAGGTGTGGATTAGTTGATCTGGGTGGCACTATAGAAATCTTTCAACTAGGCTTGCCGCAGTAGTCGAAGTTACACTGTGTTCGGGCATACACCGATTACATTACTTGCTCACCGCCCACACCATTGTTTTGCTTTTTTTTTATAGAAATAAAACCCATTTAATTCATTTTCACTTATCAGCGCTGTGTTATCAATACATAGTCGGACGACTGACGCTACAAACTGAAAGTGAAAGTATCTGCTCAGCACAGAGTAGCGGGAGGCACTTTACACACACACAGGATGAGAGAAAGTTGACAGAGAAGACGACGGCGAAGGATTTGGTGTCAAAACGAAAAGCAATTTGGCAATATTTATTAATAAGGAGACAGTCACAGCCAGTGTGCGCGGTGCAGCGGCGCCAGGTGGAAACCTGCGGTCCCGCAGCGAAAGCTCGACCGGAGAGGCCAGGCACACAGCCATCCAATGTTAAAAGATCAAGGTAAGCTCTCTACATGGATTGGGCGTCATCTTTTCTTGTAAAATGTACGGTGTTGTTCCCAAAAGTTTATTTTCCTCACTCTAACACCAACACTTTCAATCAGAATCAGAATCAGAATCTTGTTTATTGCCAGGTGTATGAGGTATACACTAGGGATTTGCTTTGGTTTGTTGGTGCAAATAAGCAGTAAAAATAGCAATAGAATAGTTCAAAATGTTAGAATGAAATAAGAAGCAAAGAACATTTTTAAACCAATTTTTAA
The DNA here is from genome assembly GCA_916701655.1 of Sebastiscus albofasciatus. Classification (NCBI taxonomy): domain Eukaryota; kingdom Metazoa; phylum Chordata; class Actinopteri; order Perciformes; family Sebastidae; genus Sebastiscus; species Sebastiscus albofasciatus. The sequence continues at coordinate 11,288 of CAKAOI010000145.1, forward strand.
ACCAATCCACAATTACTTAGACATTGCTTCACTCTCTCTTTCTTGTAAAGTACCCTTGCCACATGAGGATATATTTGACACATCAATGAGGAATGTGAGCAAGGGAGCTTGTGGTCTGGTCCTTTCCCTTCTTCTTAAGTCAATGTTGAGTAGATAGTGTCTTTAACTTTGCTGCCTGCAGAATAAGGCATCTTTTATAGATAAGATATGCTCAAAACTAGAGAAACTACAGAGAGTGAAAATGTCACAATACCAAGTTGGTGCTAATTCAGGTGCCTGGGGTTGTGGGGACCAAGGTAGGTCAAACAGGACTTGACTACCGCTGATGTCCTAATGATATTGATGGGACAATAACAACTGCTTTGATGTCATCTTCGGTTAAATACAGTACTAAATCTACTTGTTGTTTCACTTTGGAAATAACTAGGTGTATCTGTCATTCGTCAATGAACCAACTTGTATGTCGACATCACAATGATAAAAAGACAGCAATTGAAATATCAAGCCGCCAAATCTTAAGCTGTTGACAAGTACTCTCTGGCTGGTTTGCCAGTTATTGCTTTAACTTGTTCAGAAATGAAAGATTTCAAAGTAAAGTTTTAAAAGAAGAGAATTTGCTAAAATGTGAGGTTCTTCATATTCAATGATGTATGTCAACAAGAACAATGAATGTCAACAATTCAGGGGGGTGGGGGAGAAGTATTCTGTCATGTTTTATAAAGTAAGTAAGCATTTGTCAGTGAGTAGGGAAACAAAGTGACAAATTATGGCCTCCAGTTTGATGTCATGTTCATAAAAAGAGAGAAAAATAATGTGGTGGAGCTACGGTAGTGGTGTAGTCCTGAGAAGTTGACAGGTAGTTGGCATCCAACTGTGGATAACCTGGGGCGGGCGGGGGAGTCGAGCACTGGAGCCACGAGATAGAGCACAAATGTTGGTATGGACACAAATGTTGGGAGAAAAGGCACACGAAACAATGTGCACATGTTTTTTTTTTCTCTAAATAATGTATCACCTAAACAAAAGCATAATTCATACTTGGAGCAAAATGCAAATTAAGCAAATACTGCAATTAGACAAACAGCAGGATTATTTCCTGTTGGCATCACTACAAATAGGAACGATTATCAAATTGTAGCGGAGGAAGCATTTTAAGGTCACCAGAAACTTAAGAGAGAATCCCTAATGGGTAATTGTATGTCATATAGTGTATCTGATGAGTAAAAAATCTGTGTTCATGTCTTCTTATGTCTGGCCTTTCATCCCATTTTATTTTGGCTTCAAGAAATGTGCTGTCATCAGTTGGAAAGTGATCATTTGTTGCAACAGAATTACGGTTCATTCATCTCTGGATCAATTAGAATTTGGGCTTCTAAAGGCTGACAGATTTCCTCACAGCTCTCCTACAGTACAGTACACTCTGTTGTGTTTCTTTACCGACCAGTACAGCTGGTAATGCCAACGTTTACCTGCCTTTGCAAGCCACTATTTTTAATCCGCCCTTCCTTCTGCTTTGCTAACTCATTAAAACTGCTCTGTTGCTATTGATTAGGATTTTAGCAGAACCAATCTCAGATCATGTGTGTGAACTAAAGCCAGCTGGTCCGCATCAATCTGGCTGCCTACACAGACCGTTGAAGGAGCGAGGTCTATCCAAAACTGATCCAGCGACCTTTTTTTCACACCAGTAAGAGTTAAAACAGAAAGAGTGAACTGTCACTTTAAGATGCTAGTGCGTTTCCGTGTGGGCGCTATCCCCCCATTAGAGCAAACATACTGCTGATCTATGCCCTGCTGTGCTCTAGAACTCATCTCCTTCAACAAAAGCAGCATTAATAATACTGTTTGATAACAGTGTAGTGATTGCTTAGTAAAAATCATCCGTTCAGCCGTTCAGAACCAAATATTACCTTCCTATAAGGCTGCATTTGCATGTCTCATTGTTCCCCGGGCAGTTTGTGGGGCCAGATCATTAATAAACACATTAAATATTTTGTCACTGCTTGTTTAGTGACCAAAAACTCCCATTATTGCAGCTATTGTAAAATGCAATGATGTATGTATATTGAAGTCAATTCATTGCTTAATTAATTGCTTGATTAATTACATTCAAACATAATCCCATATAATCCCTCTGTCTGCTGCATATTGCTGCTGTCTTTTTCCACAATGAAGAAACCCATCTCTTAAATAACTGTTAAAGGTCTCTTTTGGACTAGGTGAGTTATCTTCTTTTTTATATTTTTAAGTTTAATTTAGTCTATGATTTCTTTTACAAATAGTGACATCCAGTAAAGAATCTTTTTTTTTTCATCTACCTCCTCTACTTCAAGGGAAACTCGCTCTGACTTTGAACCTATTGCTGGGGAACGGAAAAAAAAAAAAAAAGTGACTACTTCAAACTACAGCTTTGTCAGTTCCAGCAGATGGAGAAATGAACTGATGGGAACCTAAAGGCTATCCAGGCAAAGCGAGTTAGCCTCACTGGCTGTGAGTGTTGGTGCCATAAATTCTCAAGTGAGCAAGCTAAAGTCAGCACTTTAGTGTAATTCCAGTACTTAAGGCAACCTCAAGTCAATTCTGCAATCAATCCAACTCTAGACAGTGGAGCTAGAGAAGAGAAACAGAAAATGTTGCACCCAACTCTGTGTGTTCAAGTCAACCAAAGCACAGATAAGGATTTCTTCAACACAGGCAGCACAAGTAAGGATATTATTAATGCATATATTCTTTCTTCGATGAGCTCTCATATCTTTTACCTTATACACAAATCCAGGGAAATACCAGAAGTAAACAAGTCGCCATTACTACGGTGGCATCTCCCAACAATTCACACAAGTTTTAAATGCAAGTTGTCCTAAAAAGTGTACATTTTTCTACTTTTACCATTACTTTCTATGTAACATTACTTTTGTCAACGATGTCTAGGAGTTCAGGAAGAACCTGAGCAGTTCTCAGCTGCCTAACGTTAGCCTGACATGGTGAAACAAGTAACATAAGCTAAGTTAACACTGCTTAGCTTGTGTAGCTTACATTAGCGGGCTAAAGGAACTGTCTTGGGGCTGCGGTGGTGCCTCAGAATAAATTAACTGTGTAACTGTGTAACTGTAATTGTGAAATATATTGTTAGTTGCTCTAACTAGGGCAACCTAATGACCACAAAGTAAACATCATTAAAGGGTTGGCATCATAAACAGAACACGTATAAAGTGTCTGCAACCTTGTAAACTGACTCAGCAGAATGTGTCATGGTTGCTTGTAGTGACGGCAGCTGTTGAAAACAAGAACGGAACATGGCAATAGCCTATTGGTGTCTTTGATCCATTTTAAATACTCATCTGAGTTTATTATCTTTGCCGACCCTAAGTTACTAAGAGCGATCATGGACGTATTCGTCTGAAAGTCACCAGTTAACATGGTTAGCAGAGTCACTACGACTTGCCACCGCAGCTAGACCGCGGAACACACAAAGCGATCACCAGATTTGTCTATAGTCACAATTTCTGATCATATTTATTCATACAGTATATCCAATGATGAGTAATACCATCATTGGCAGAGTATATTTACAGTATGCCACAAAATGACGAGTCCTGAGAAGTGCAGGCTCAAATGAAAGGAGAAGACTCATGAACGGATGTATTTTAGTTAAAGAAAGTTGTTAGTAAGCAACCAAAGCTGGGCCTTAAGAGCTTGAACTGATCAGGGGGTTGAGGCTGCTGGAAAAGGGAGGAGATATAATGGGATAATATAAAGTGGGGACAGTTATGGTTGATTGGGTATAGGGACAGGTTAGCTGGCAAGTAAAGGTCTATACGGAGTCCTGAAATAAGAAAAAAATGCATAGTCAGGGTAACTCACAGGAGCTCCCTTGCCTACGCTTTCCTGCTGAGACCCAACACACTGTCAGCACCTTTTTTAGTCACTGTGCCGTCAGCTCACCAATATTGAATTGGGAATTTGAGCCACAAAGAATGGGGAAGAGGGAAGAAACACTAATACAGAACAAAAAAAAAATAGCCAATCTTTGCAGTTACATGCCTTGGAACAACTTGGGTCATCCACAACCTCCACCTCCACTCCTTTCTCACAGCATAGGGACACAGTGCTTCATAGATTCACACTGACTTAGGTATTAGATGTAAATCATCTGCTGCCAATATGATTCCTTGAGATGTTGGGCTGGCTGGGACAATGTAGGCGTTCAATTAGCTTGTGAGATGAAACAGATTCAGTAGTTTGTTAAAAGTAACTTTTTGGAGATGTTCCCTTTATATCTTATAGTTGGATCAAAGAGGTTTTGCACTGGGTAAAACCTGAGAAAATGAGATCATCTCTCAAAGTCTCCCTCAAATCTTTTTGGTAAGACCTCAAAATCCCTCTCTGACTAAACCTGGTCTATATAACCTTTAAACAATGACATCTCTTTTCTCCCTTCAACTTGTGGGCTCACTTGTTTGAATCATAATTGAATGTGTCTTTTTTAGGGCTGTCAATCGATTCAAATATTTAATCGCGATTAATCGCATGATTGTCCATAGTTAGTCGCAATTAATCGCAAATTAATCGCACATTTTGTATCTGTCCAAAATGTACCTTAAAGGGTGATTTGTCAAGTATTTAATACTCTTATCAACATGGGAGGGGACAAATATGCTTGCTTTATGCAAACGTGTGTATATATTTATTAGTGGAACCCTCAGAGGTACTGCATTTAGCATAAAAAAATATGCTCAAATCATAACATGGCAAACTCAAACCCAACATGCAAGCTGTCAGTGTGTCAGTGTGCTGACTTGACTATGACTTGCCCCAAACTGCATGTGATTATCATAAAGTGGGCATGTATGTAAAGGGGAGATTTGTGGGTACCCATAGAATCCATTTTCATTCACATATGTCAAGGGACCCCTTTGAAAATGTGTTTTTCCTTGCCAAAATTTAGCGTACGTTTGTATGTTAGTTGCTAGTATGACATGGTTGGTACCAATGGATTCCTAGTTATTCTAGTTTCATATGATGGCAGTATCTTCCCTCTAGCTTTAAAACACGCTACGGCCTAAAAATTGCAAATTGCGTTAATGTATTAAAGAAATTAGTGGCGTTAAAACATATTTGCGTTAACGAGTTATTACCGCGTTGACTTTGACAGCCCTAGTTTTTCTATATTGCACCTTGTGGTGCTTTTCTTAATGCCCGTATGTCTCATGTACATGTACAACACTTTGCATTGCCTTGTTGAAAGGTACTATACAAGTAAACATGCCTTGCCTTGCCTTATGGGTGGGGAGCTGCTATGATGGGTGTGGGTGGATAAGTGGCTGTAGGAAAAACAGAGTTGCTGCTGGCCTTATCTAATATATGCCAGTAAATGCAATTAAATTGATGTGTGATGGTTAATTTTTAATTGGGCATATATAAATGAATTATAATTTAATGAGGTATAGGTTAAAAGTCATTTTAGATGTTTTTTTATGCTTTAGATGTTTCAAAGGCTACATAAATGAAAAAAGGAATCTTACAATTATTGGTCCCATCCCATCCCTTCCATCAAACCTTTTGTCCATCACTCTTTTATTCCTTTTATCTGCATTCCCTGTTTTCTCTTTAAGCTCTGGATACATGTGTTGACATGTACGGTTGGTATGTAGAACTGAGAAAAAGATGACACGAATGAGAGTATGTGTCTCAACTTGAATGAGGAGGTGAAAGGAAAGGGCATGAAGTGTTAAACCTCACTCCCTTCCCTCTGGTCTCTGGTGGGAAGAAAAATGAAATTACCTCTTCCTGCAATATCACCAATCTGACTCAGCAGCAACTTATTGTTCTGTTCTCTTCATTCCTATTGCTCTCTAGTCGCCTTTTAGTATTATCCTTTACTCCCCCTTCTGCCGCAGTACAGTGCATGGCCAAGGAATTCAACATAAGGTCCCGCGTTTATCTGCTATTTTCTACTCCCCTAGTTGCTCCCCCCACGCTCCATCTCTTATGTTTTCTCCCCACGTGTTTTGTGCTGTTGATGGGCCACAGAGAAGTCATTAATTCCCAACACAGTGTGAGCGAGAGCGCACACCAGAGGAGAGCAGGGCTGAAGCATTCACAGCTCCGCATCCTTCTGATCCCTCAGCCAAAAGAAAAATATCCCCATGGGCCACAGCTCTCGCATGCCTGTGTGTGTGTGTGATGGAGAGAGAGAGAGAGGCCATGCAGGAGAAAGAGAGAGACACTGATGGCTAACCTAAATCACAGGTATTGTTCCAAAGTTAGGTCCTTTGGGGGAAAACTGACAGCTAGCTCATCACACTTGATAAGAGTGATATCTGGGATTTTAGATGTCTGAAGGTGTCATAGACCCTGAAAATCCTGAAAAAGCCTGTCCTCATCAGAGACCAACTTTTGTTATTGTCTGTGTGGTCAGGCACAGCGAGAAGGGGGCACTAGGCATGCGGCGCCTGACCATCTCCTGCGCTGTGCTCATGCACCCCATCTGATTAGCCGGGCTCAAAAACACCATCAGATCCATAAGTACTAAAGGATAGAATTTAGGTAATGGCAGAGCCGGCCCTGACCAATTTGGTGCCGTAGGCAAGATTTTACCTGGTGCAACTTTCATTGCCAATTTCCCCACCAATCAATTGTGTTCATACATTCACACAGAAACTGCCCAGCGTTATGTCTTTGAGATTAAGCAATGCAGATCACCCTTAAAAGAAAAATGTAATCCTCAAAATTGTGTTGTAGGTTATTCCCAAAACACCTGAATAGTCTTTCCAAATTCCCCTAATTAATTTAAGGTGAGAGTACCTGACATTAACTCTAGCTATTTATTAGCTATTAGGGTAATGCTGCGGGAAATCCAGAAAATAGGGCATATTTAATAGGTTAGTCATGTTGTTGTGGGCTTTTTTACTGCGATATTTTGAAATATTAAAATGGCATTAGTAAAAAATTGCAAAAGTTATACATTTTTAAATCAAAATCTTTTTACTGAGGTTTTGCAGGACATAGGAAAAGGTGACTGTTCGGTCAGCCAAAGAGAAATGACTGGTATGAGTAAATATTAACAACAGCTGACACCAATGCCAACATATACTGCAAATAAATCAAGAAAAAGGATATATATATAATCTGTGTATATCAACAATAAAACAATCCCCCCCCCCAGCCCCTGCCAGCGAGCCATACTGAAAACTAACTGTCTCGCCAAGGACTTACAATGAATGACTGAATAGTGTGTGATGTAGTCAAGCTGTGCTTAATAATCAAGTATTGACATGGTCTGGAATGTATCTAAAAAAAAAAGGGCCCCATGCTTTCAGGAATTTCCCATGTGAATATTGAATTGAGGACAGCGCCCGTCCACCTGAGCAAGATTGCTCGCCAAGCCAGAAGGGAAACAAAGGATAAGGTGTGTCGTTTGTCTGCAGTTAATTGCGTCTCATCTCTGGTGACCCCCAAACAGAGCAACTAGAGGATTTGGTTCCAATTTGACGTTTAAACACCTGAGATGAAGTGTGAAAAATCTCCATCCAATACTTGGTAAGATTAGGGCACGCCCAGTGCATGTGAATAAGGGAGGCTTTGAGCACGTTTGCACTTGTCGCAGTTGGGATTTATTTCAGGATACATGCAAGATAGTTTGGCTTTTGAAATATGAGCCCTATGCACTACTTTGAACTGAATTAAGCAGTGACAAGCACATTGAGAGGATGAAACTTAAGTATGGAATTCCATGTATCCTGTGATAGAGAGAGGCCTAAGTCCTCCTCCCATGCTGCTCTGAGCTCAAAGTTAGACATTTTGAATTTTTTTTCTTCACTCATTTGGGGCACACCTATGGACGGATAGCACTCCTAGCATTCGCCTATACCGCCTATACCGCCTACGATTAGGGCCGGCTCTGGGTAATGGATATTTATTGGGTGTGCGTGTTAGGATGCTGGAGCCACTAACTTCTAATTTAATATAATGTATCTTTGTCCAATCTATTTTTTTAGTGATTTATATTTTATTGATTTTGCTAT
>CAKAOI010000146.1:0-13750 GCA_916701655.1 Sebastiscus albofasciatus
ATAGGTGGGCGAAATTACAAAGTATATTATGTTCTTTAGATGGAGTAATGGTTTCAGTAAACGGAGAGATTTTACTCTAAAGCTACTTTTTGTTGTTGCTGTGTGCTCTATACTGAAATCTTCCAACACACACACTTGCATATTTCTTTTCAAAAATGTGAATCAGGGCCACAAAGGGTTGAAAACATACTTGTTTTGAGTGCAACCACAGCGCGGATGAAGGCATCTCTTCAGAGGAGAATTTAAGCAATTTAAGCCTTCTCGAGTCTGAACGGACATTTCTTCTGTATAAATGCAGCTAACTGTTGAAGGAAAGGCGACGCAAGTAAAGTCAATGAAGGAGTTTATTTGTGCTGCACACAGTTCTTGTTTAAATGTTCTAGCCTAGTCAAACTCTTCTAATGTGATGTCTCTATATTGACTGTTGTTGACTACTCCTTAAAGTTTGCAACAACTTAAAAGCGAGTTCTTGGTTATTATCCTTGCTGTGGTTGTTTCTATGTTTTGGCTCTGCTTCTGTTTTATGGTTAACTGTCCTTTGGTGCTGTATTTACTCTTGAAGCTATAATTCAGAACAAATTAAGGACTGCAAAGAGTCCCAGCACTAACTCAATACTCCTGGTTTGTTTGTTGTTTTGGGGGAATATCTTTTCGAGGTATAATGGTGTTGATGTTCACACAGTTGTTTAATGGACCCAGATTGGAGGAGTGGAGGGGCGGTGGGTGTAATATTTCACCCGTCCGGGGTGCTCGGAGATGCACTCTGAATGCTTTCACATTAAAAAAGGAGGATGATCTCCAGCTGGCTGAAAGATGTCTGGTGAAGAGCTCACATTCCAGTGGTTGGAATCTGAAAAGACAAACAGGAATATGTTTCATGTCCGATGGTGCTTGATGATTAAAAGTGATGCGTATTGGCTTCATCGGTCCATGTGAAGGAGCCGATTATCACATGAATGTGGGAAGTTAATAACAGACAAAGTAAAGAGAAAGAAGAGGACAGATATATTGTAGATCCTAAACCAGAACAAGCCTTCAGGGCGATGCGTAGACTGAGATTTCCAGAATCAAATCTATTTCAAGGCGTTTTGTAAAAGGCCTTTTTTAGTGATACACCATCAGGAGAATTGAAAGTGCCTTTACAAGCCACAAAAAACTCTACTTCATCTCTTTAGTTATTGGTAAATGCAGCTTTGTTTAACACATGATCCAATGAAAGGATAGCAGTTTGTAAAGATAGGAAAATATGTGGATGTCTTCAAGAGTATTGAATGTATGAAATATAGTACAACAGTCTGCACAAAAGATTCAATTCAATGTAATTTTATATAGATTCAAATCATAACAGAACTTATCTTGAGACACTTTTCATATAGAGCAGGTCAAGACCGTACTCTATAAAGAATAAAAAATCATAAAAGATGGAGGTCGTATTATTTTTAACACATCACTAACGATGAAATACGTCGTGTTTACATGTTCCAACCCACGGGGAGGTCAAACTACAGCGCCGACCACAGAGAAGTATTCATGAAGCCAGAAGGAATCTAAGGCAAACAATGTCATGCTGAAGGACACTTCAGCAGGGAGTGAAATGAGCAGAAAGACGACTGATGAACAGGAGACCGCTGAAAGCATCCAGCCTAGTGGCTTCATGAACAAAGTTTGGAAGAAGTTTCTGACCTCTTATGTCTCTGTGTAGGAACTAAATGATCACATTTATGACGACAACGTCCAGATTGTGCCCAGATATGATTTATTCAGATCAGATGTATGCCTGGTATGAAAGTATTCCTGTTTAACGTTTGTATTTATTCTTTGGCGTTAATGCCTTCCCGTGTGTCTGAAGTGTTTCCAGAGGTTTCCTGCTTGGTTTATTGAACACATGTTCCTAGCTTTGACTTGTTCTGGTATACTCGTGTTATCCGCTCCATCCCAAATACATCATTTTAGAGAAGATGTGACTAGCTTGGTGATAAATCAAGAAGAGAACCTGCTTTGCCGGGTTTGACCAAAGTTCTTTCACACAGTGGATACTGAAGACAGGTGTACTATTACCATATTATATGGCCACTGTAAATACAGTTTGTTTCTGGCTGGTAGTGATTTATAAAATGATCTGCTTGGACACTTTAAGTCTACTTCATCTGCTGCTACTTTTCCACGTCTGGTTGTTGCACTGCTGCGTTCTACACTGCACACAAATCTGCTGTTTAGTCAGGTCATACTTGTCTTCATCTTCCCCCCAAAGCCCCAAACTGCATGTGATTATCATAAAGTGGGCATGTCTGTAAAGGGGAGACTCGTGGGTACCCATAGAACCCATTTACATTCACTGATCTGGAGGTCAGAGGTCAAGGGATTCCTTAGAAAAAGGCGATGCCAGTTTTCCCTCACCAAACTTTAGCCCAACTTTTATTTAGCCTTCTTCCCAAGAAGCATGATATGGTTGGTACCAATGAGTTCCTTAGGTTTTCTAGTTTCATATGATATCCGTACCTTCACTGTAGCTCTAAAACTGAACCTGCTACAGCCTCTGATAGACAGTGAAGTCGGTCGGGGATGGCAGGCCTCAGGGGGTTAAAGGATTGAGGTTGGATCCATTACCAAACTTTAGAATATGTTTGTTGTTTGTATTCCAGGTGAGACAGTGAACCAAATGCACTTTGTTAGACACATGCGTTCAATAACTCAACTCTCTGACTCCGCAGCGTGGAGTATTGACTGCAGCACAGTTTGAAAGCAGAAGGAGACAGACAGGAAGAGAGATTTAATTTGTTGCTGTTTGAGGGCATCCCTCCTGTCCTCCTCCTCCTCCTCCTCCTCTTCTTCAGCTCTGTGGCGATGATTCTCTGAAGTAGCAAAAAGTCTGCTCTCCTGTTTAAAAGAAAGTGTCTGAAGGACGGGAATTGGAAACACAAAATGTCCCCTTGAACAGGCCCCCAGGTGAGAGATGATTACTTAGTACAAGTCCCCAAATGATAAGAGTCCTAGTATATTTTAATTAGCCTGGATTCTTGGTTGAGATGCTATATTTACTCGCATTAAGACCTCGTAAGATGAGAGCACTGATGTGTTTTTAATTTACCTACATTTACCAAGTTTCTGTCCCTGATGGACGAGACGTTAATATGATCGGTCTCCAGGAAACACACTTACCTGATTCAATGACATGAAGTTTGTTTTGTTTGTTCAGGTTCAAACCGTCTAATTAGAGAGGAAGCAGGTCATGGAAACACAAGTCACATGAAGTGACACGTGTTTGTTTTTGCAGTGGCGGGGGGGGAGAGTTGAGAAATGAAATCTTACTCTGTGTGACATAAACTAAGTTGAATTGACTCGTCTGTGCTCTGTTCTCTAGTTGACTGACTGCTGTTGTAATCAGGAGAGAGACTTGAGTCTCTGTGCTGGTGTAGTTAGGCAACATGTTGTATTAGCATCAGCATCCAAAGCTGAAGGCAGCATGACACAAGTTCAGCAGAATGAGTGGAGGGAGCGACCGCTAATGACAACAAGAGAGCCTTCTACATTCATATAAATGGAGTGATTACACATTTAGATTCAAAATTGACTTACCTCCGTTTTAAAGTTTCACAAATTAATATGTATTTTTTTTGTGCAACAAGCATTTATTTTTATTAACAATTTTATTGATTTTCTTCTTCTATCTGGTTAATGTCAGGTAATTGGAAAAAGACAATGTTTATCACAATTTCCCAGATTACAACTTGAAGTCTTTAAGTATCATGTTACCAACGATCTCAATTTTTACAATGATATGAAATAGAGAAAAGCAGCAAATCATCTCATAGGAGACGGTGGAAATAGAGAATGGTTGATGGAGTAAAATCCCGAGGTTTGCTGCCTGGTACATCCAAAGACATTATTCCTATCACTTACACTTTTTAGATATATTTTCTTCCAATTCTTTTTTTAATTTTTTTGCAGACATGGCAAAGGTAGTCTTATCAAATGTGGAACATAACTCAGTGTCCGTGACATGAAATAAACAGAAAAAAGACCACCTTGTCCCCTCACCCCATGTTGGTTTTGGTCACATGAAAGGGAAAAAAGAAAAAGAAAAAATAAACAAATAAATATAAATAATAATAAAATATAAAAATCTGAAAAAGTAAATAAGCAGCAAATATTTTATGGAATCAAATAATGCTTTTTACTTAAAAAAAAAAAGAAGCTAAATCCACAAATTATTATTTTTTCTTAACAGTGGATCAGATTACTTCTATTGACAATCACACACAGCATCCAGCTGTTTTCAGATTGTAGATTTAAAAAAAAAATAAATAAATAAAAAAATACAGAGCACGGAGAGGGGGTAATATCCTGAGAAAACACTTGGAATTTCCAAGATTAAAGTCATAAATTTATGAGAAAAAATTGGATATTCTCTGAGATTAAAGTGGCAAAATTACAAGAAAAAACTAATTTGCGAGATTATAAACTGTTCCTTGCTGTGGTGTTGTGTATTGATACCATGGCGCTAGTGTGTGCCGAGGTCGACAATGTTACTGAGGTGTCTGGGTCTGTGAGTTTAGTGTGTTTAGTATTTTAAGTTAATGTTCAGTTGTTGTTTGTTGAAAGTTCATACTTTAGACTTCAATTTGTTAATAAATTCCTTTATGTATATACTTTTTCTCTGGTTTAATTGTATCCCCTGGACTAATTGGGGAACTTAACTATTTGGGGACTCGTCTGGGATCGAAAAAGTTGATTCGGTAACTGATTTATGGTATGAGCAACGTTCAAGTGTACACAGCTTCCTCAGATTAGACAGGTGAGTTCCCAGCTGAGCTGAATCAGTCTCTCCTTCGGGCACTGCCTTTTTTGTTTTGGGAGTAAATCCTGGGCGGAGGTTAAGTTCCCTGGTGGAGGTAGGCGGATTCAGAGCTCCGGCCGCTGAAGTTTCAGCCTTTAAAGCCGCCTCGAGCCCGGCACGCTCCAGAAGATAGGTAGGTCAAGTTTGGGTTAGGCAGGATCTGGGGAAGTCTGTTCATAAAAGACAACACATGAAGAACATGAACGGAAATGTGTATATGCACCTTTCAGGACCTTTGCTTTGCTCAGAGGCTGTCCGTCAGAGATGACATCAGAAACGGCAATCTTTAGGATTTATCTGATAACTCACTGGCAAAATAAAACAGGTGAAACATGAGGACAAAGTGCAACGCATCCCGAGCATTATGTTTATAAATGATTTCGTTTTTTCTCTGAATATTACCCCTCGTCCGGCTCCGTAATTATTGTTTTTTTTAGCTACAAACATAAACACGTACAGATATACACACAATATGTAATCCATAAAGTGGACAATCAGACCAAACCAGGACTTTTACTCCCATAAACCCCCCCACTGGGGGTCAGTCTGTGTGTGACCTGTGTATAATGGGGTCGTGACCCCTCCAGCCACTGTGGAGAACTCATCACTGGGTCTGAGCTAAGTATACCTGACAGCTTTCACACATTAGTAATCACACACACAGAGACACACACACAGAGTATATGGTTCATATAGCAGCCGTCCTCTGGGGACGAGGGGTGTCCTGTGATTGTGATTATTAAGGGGCTGCCTGATGCCAATGATCTGATAAAGGAGGATAAATCAACCTCCTCTAAGAGAAGATCGTACAACTGGAAACAGCCAACGTTTTACCGCAGATATCCGACAGTCGCTGCTCGTAGAAAGACCTTTCATAAGTGCTGATTTTACTCTGGAATTCATCCATGGTCGGGTTTCTACCTGTAGATATATCGATGGATGTTTGTGATTGGATCTTGGGGCTGCCTTGTTCAATCATTACACAAATCTCCTGACGCAGGTCACGTTGTTGCTCTCTCTCTCATTTCCTCTCGTGGATTGTGGTGAACCACTAACAATGCATTTATTGGAGGTGTTCAAAAAATACTATTATCATCTTATCACTTTGATAAACTATCTGGTAGTCTGTGACATTCACTGCGTACTAATCATAGACTTAGAGATGTGTCTTGGCAGTCATGTTTTGGTTGTTTTAGATTTTGGTTGTCCTCTCAAAGGTGACGGTTACAACGGCAGGAGACTTTTGCTGAAACATTCGTACATTTCCCTCGTCCTCATCCGTCTGTCTGAGGTGGATTTGGCTTCTAAAGCCAACAGTTCAACTGTAGACATTTCAGTCACTATGAAAACACACAGACAAATCTAAAAGTGAAATGATGCTATGTCTTTCTCTGTTCCTTCACCACTCAAAGCGTGGATAGAAAAGCTTCTCCACAGGGCGAATACAGCTCTTTTCCATAGTATTTCCATATTCCTCTTTGACCCCCTTTTCTATCTTTATCTTCTTTTGTCTCCCTCTTTGTACTGTCTACATCTCTATCTCTGGATCTGTCCGTGTACCCCTCCCTGTCTTGTGTTGTTTTTGTCATGGCCTTGGTGTGACCTCTGTTTTGGCAGAGGCATTAACATGCTGTCAAAGGAGAGATGGGAGGCACAGAGGACGAGAAGAGAGACGAACCGTAGTCAGGCCATATATTCTTAACAATTTAAAAAGAGAACGGTCCCCTCTGCCGTCTGGTCGCAGGGCTCAGATTGGTAAAGCTTAACCTATTAGAGGTGTTCTTTAGCTGAACCACAGGGGGTCAGCCCTGCAAACTCTAAAAGTCTGTCACTGACTGAGTGAGTGAAGTTACACGATTGTCGGCCGAGTGTTGGAGTTTCCTCATTGGTCGTTGCTCGTTCAAGATGAAGGGCAGGTAACAGTCCCGAGACGTGACGCGCCTGGCTCACAAAACTTGGACCAAGCTGTGAAACTAGGCGATCCAGTTCTAAAGTGAAACCAGACTCAGCAGTGGCATCATCGCCTGTTTCTCTCTAAATGTAAAATGTTTTCAGAAAGTAGATTTTGGTGGATCGTTTAGACGGAATAACAGAAAGTTTACGAGCAGGCTGCCATGTTGTTTCCTGTTTGAAACGGCGAGCGGAAAACCAGGAACCAATCAGGTGTGTTCAACGAGAGGGTACGTCACCGCTTGAATGGCCGGTTGAGTGAAGCAGCGCGTCCCCCGAGTGTCCTCGCCGGACCTGGTGGTGGACATGCACCGCTGGATTTAACATTATAGACGTGACCACTGACTATTTGTAGAAAAGTTTAGTCACAAATTCACAGACGGACGTACACGGTCCAGACATAGACTTGGTTTTGACTGAGTCTTGGGACAAAATATTGTCCCAAACCTACTCGTCTTGTCTTGTTTTATATTTAAATAAGTCAGAAAAAGGAAGAAGAAAAGAATAGTACTGACTAGGGCTGTGTATTGGCAAGAATCTGGCGATACGATACGTATCACATACAGGAATAACGATTCAATATATTGCGATACTGTAAGCAAGGTGATATATTGTTGTTTTTTTTAATCAAATTTTTGGATAACTGTCATAGTATAAAGAACCCACCACCATATGCATAAAATCGGAGTAAAAAAGTCTACTTATGCAATCTGCAATCAGTGGGATCTGCTTTTGCATTTATCTCAGTCCCTGTAACATCCAACATCACAACACTACTTTGAGAGGGAACATACACTGAGAAGATGCATATCTTTGCAGATTAAATGAAGTATTGTCTAAGTTAATCTTTGCACGTAAACTATTGATTTAAAATCGATACAGCGACGTTTGATTTTTTTCTATATTTTCTTCCACTCCTAGTTCTGAAGTAGGTTTGTTGAGATATTCTATACATTTATTTGAATGAACGTTGAACCAAAGAGGACATATTTAACATCATCAATGGAGTTCTTAGTGTCTAAGTGACCACCATCGATCAATCACACTGAATCCGTTATATGTCTGAAGGCATTGGGTGGTGCATGGGTAGCTTTTACTTACAGATTTTTACATCAGAAATGTTGGTATGACTTGTAAAGCTTCAGCAAGGTAACAGCACTTCTACTTCAGTATATATAGAAAAAGCACTCATCTGTCTCCTTCCACCTCGGATAAAAGGGAGCAGATGTGACAGGTGGCAGATGAGGAATTGCTGCAGAAAGACTTGCAAAAGAGTGGTAGAGAAAGAAAGAAAGAGAAAGAGGACAGAAGAGAGTTGTAGAAGTCGTCTTGATGTTTGATATGGATGTGTTGTGATGTTCCACATTGTAAAACCTCACCTAGACACAACATGTCCCTGGGGCTTCACATGTCTGCTCTCCTCTGTCGGTCTGTTGATCTATTTCTGTTCATCCGCCTGCTTTCTTGTCTGTCTGTCTGTTGTTTCTGGAAGGTGAGATTCACAAAGTGAGGAATCTCAGCATGTGGCCAGAGTATTACCTGGGCATTGATCAATAACCTCATCGAAGCGTTGTCATATTCGGCCATACTAATGAAGCTCTGTTGGAAGGTCATTGATTTACTAGCTCACATACTTTAGATGGAGATAGTGTACAGATCAATATTTTATTGTATTATAATATTTGATATAAAAACCTTCCAGTTTTAGACGTTGTCCTCTGGGGTACATAATACAAGTAAGGAGTAGTAAACCTTTGTTTGAATGTGTAATTCGCCAACGTGTCCTCATACAAGGGATCGTATGATATCTTACGAAATGATTCCTCATTATTCGTGCGTTCTCCTACGAATGTCCCGCAAAAAGTGTCATTTCCCACATGTTACATGCATACAGTCTTTTAAAAATAAACTTGCGTCTTCACAGGAAACTTCCTGGTTTGTTTTAGGCAACAAAATTTACTTGGTTAGGTTTAGGAAAAGATCGTGGTTTGGGTATAAAAAAATAACGACTGAAGTGGCAACTCATTATCACTCCCATCTTGTCAAATACCGCTGCTTGGTCAACGCCCCTCGGCAGACTGATGCACGGGGTACCTCTCTTATGTTACTTTTGGACGGACCACGGACGGCGTGTCAATATACGCTCGTTATATGCGTAGTATCCTTTTCAAAATAAACATCCTTTTTTTTTTTAGCGAAGTTAGGTTTAGGCAAAAAACTGTGAGCTGTGTCGGACCTAAACTAGAGTCATAACACTGAAATCATGTCATGGCTCAGATCTGGTCAAAGTGTTCAAGATAAACCCCCCTTTAGATGTCTGAGGTAGTGTAGTAGTACAAACTGTCATCTGGTATCTCTCCTGAGACCACTGAAGGCCAATGTAGGCCACCGACTGTAATGTTGGCCCTCAGTCAGTCTCATGGCCAACGCAGGCAAAACCGTATGACATGTGCTCGTGTCAGTTTGGCAAAACATGCCTCATCTTCTGTAAACAGCTGGAAGCTGTAGGGCTAAATACTGCGCAACCTTGAGGAGTTTGATGCCAGTGTTATGTATGTCTTCACCCCCGCAGTGAGCATAATTTAACTGATTCCCCTGGAGCACATTAGCGATGCGCGGCGGGTCAGTTCGTTTGACCCGAGCCGTCAGACTAGCAGCATGTGGCAAAGAACCAGAGGAAAAACTCTCGGAGCGAAGACAACAAACGGCAGACGAGAGTTATCTTTTCATCTCGGCACAGAAATACTAAAAGAGCGAGGGAGAGAGGGAAAGAACAGAGATAGCAGAAAACAGACACACAAAGGGAAAAGAGAAGAAGAAACCATATGATGAGCAAGGAAACAAACAGCAGATGCTGTCATCCCTGTTGAAAAAAGGGAAAAGACAAATGTACGAAGGAGTGAAGAGAGAGGAAAGAAAGAGAGACAAATGAGTACTGACAAAACGGAGTGAGGGATAAAAACAACAACAATCGGACGGCGTCAGAAACCACGACAAATTTCATCTGAGCTTCAAAAGAGGAAACGAGTGGAATTGGAAAGAGGAAAAAAAGAGGAGTGACAGAACACCAGAAGCAACACGAAACAGAAACAGCTGAACAACAAAAGTTGTCTCATTGGTGATTCACTCCTCTGTATTCTGCAAAGGAGGTGCAAATAGGAGACAGCTGACAAAGCCGGAATAAAAAGGAGGAAAGTGAAAGATGGAGAAAAAGGGCTCAAGAGAGGGAACACTGTGAGCTCACAGAGGAGGATTCAGATCTTATTGTCTGTGTCCGTGTTACACTGCGTCTGTGACGGCTGTTAAATTGTCAAAACAAATCCAGCTTAGCCAGAAGATGATGGTCAATCTGATGCAGGAGCATGTTTATTTCTAAATTCCTGAAAAGCAGCCTCTTGTGCGAGGAGGATTTGAAAGCAACCGTTTTTTAATTTCTAACCGTAAGATGTTCAGCTGCTTCGAGCTGTCATTTCCTTTTGTTGTGTGGAAGAAAGCAATCAAGCCTCGATCACGGTTACAACAGACTTACTTCAGTCAGCCCGTTGTATTGTCACTGTAATGCTTGTTCCATCTGCTGCCGTCCAATGATGTCCCAGCAGTAATAGTGTTTGCCCTCCGAAGCTCACTGAAGCAATCCCCAGAAAATCCCACTTTTTTCATGAACTGTTTGGAAAATACCTCCCAGAAGATCTGAGGGACAACCTGCCGCTTCATGAGAACTGAAATCAAAATCAATCATCTTCAAAGGCCGTGTATCATCATTGAAATACTATCGTAGTATTATTGAGGTGTTGGTATAATCGTAAAAAAGCGAGGCGGACTGAAAGGAAAGAGTGTGTTGTGTTTCTTTTCATCCTCTATGATCTATCTTTAAACTGTCTGCTATCAAGTTGGCTTTTAGAGGATAAGCGGAAAACAGAAAAGCAATGCTTTTCTTCTGCTACAGTAAAGGTAGGGCAGGTGGAAAACCACTTCCAACGAGATTATCCAAAGACATTATAGAAAAGGGAGTAAACTGTCATTCCCTGCCCCTAAATCTGAGGACAGCAACATCAACTGAGGCTTTACAGTGATTATTAAACTTCAACTTTTTATCCTTGCTTTTACCCAGAGTTTGTTAGAGTGACTCCATATCGTCAAAATGTTGTGGGTTAGATCAAATTGTCTACCACAACCTAGAAAACAACACCTTTGTTTAGTCATGGACAAAGCTGCAGTGGCGGAAGGATAATTCAGATCCTCTACTTGAATACAAGTACCAGATTTTAAATAGTCTGTTACAAGTCCTGCATTCAAAATTGTACTAAAAGTACAAAATTGTAGCATCAAAATGTACTTAAAGTACCAAAAGAAAAAGTCCTCACTATGCAGAATGTTCATTTTATTTATATATTGTATTAATAATCTAAATCTGCAACATATCTAAAGCTATCAAAAGTACAATATTTGCCTCCAAAACGCAGTGGAGTAGAACTATAAAGTAGCATAAGATAGAAATACTCAAGTACAATTTTGAGATACTTGTACTTTACTAAAGTGCAGTACTTGCGTAATAACTATATTTAGTTACATCCCACCACTGCTAAGCTGTTACGATCTCGCTTACATTTTTTAATAAAAGTAGTATCGAAATAGGTCAAATAATACCAGCAATCGATCCTTTTTTGTGTCTGTATTGTTTTGCTTGCAAGCGTTCTTCAATTGAATGTGACGTATGATTGGCTTAATACTACAGCAGCTAAAACCCATACAGCTGTGAACGTCTGCCTGCACACGGCTCTGAACGCACTAATATCTGAGCTGGTGGTTAGCAGCTAACGGTGCTAACAACAGCAACATTGCTGGCAGAGCTAACAGTTTTGGGAGCGATGGGTATCGGAATAAGTTCTCTATTCGTATCGGTACCATTTTAAGGACTACTTGTATTGCCACTGGCATCGTCATTTTATTAAACGATACCCAGCCCGAGTGCAGAAGTTAACCAACATAGTGTGAACATACTGAAGACATAAGAACAGCATGATGATTCTTTAACTCAGGGTTGTTCCTCTTGGATGACTTCTCCATGCAGAAAAGCTTGATGCTGTCACGTGATGTCAGAGCATTAAACAGCCTTCACCGTCTTCAGACTGAGTAAAACTCTGTGAATGACACTTAGCCTCTCTGGGGCTGTCAGTGCAGAGATTAACAAGGAATAATCATGTTTGCTTAAAGCCTCTTATGAAGGTGGAGTGACTTTGTGTTCCCAACAAGTGCCTCATTAGGGTGGAGAGACGGTAAAACTTCCTTTAAGGTAGGATAAGTCTGCACCAGCGACGCAGCTGAGGTTTAAAGCATCAAGAATTAGGGTTGTCTAAAGACTATTTATTTGACTAAAAGGCATTATTAATGTGACACAGGCGTTAATAAGTAACAATTATTCTGTGCTGAAAGTCCCTATATTTTTATTTTAAGTGATGTATTATGGACATTTATTCCTTGTTTAAGAAGCTTTCAGCCATTAAAACCATAACTGCTCCACCTCTGTCGTCAGCTTAATCTGTATCACTGACTGGCATCCCTTCAGTTGAACCTTTACTATGATTCTTATTTTGCATTATCTCCTGTTCAAATGTGACTTAAAACAATTGTTTAATTTAAGTTTCTAAGTTTAGTTGTTCAGTGAAAGTTCCTCTCTTGGGAGGGGCAGCGCACATTTAGATCCAAACTCTATCTCCATCTCTTCCCATCCTGTTTTTTCATCTTAGCTCATCTCTTGCGTATTTTTGCTATGCTACTCCTCATTTCCTCTCTGTTTGCGTACCCTCCTCTCTCTCTTTCTCTCTCTCTCTCTGTCTCTCTGTCTCTGTCTCCCGTCCTCCCGCTGTCTGTGCTCTAATCTAGCTGTCAGTCATCTTGTCATGCCGGTTCCAAAGTCTCATTTCCTGGGCAGGAATACATTAGGAGAGGGCTGCTCCGCTATTACCTGCCGAATTACCAGGCTGTCCCTGACAATTAGTTGGGAGACAGGGGACAGCGGGCTGCGGTGGACAAGGCCACCCTGACAACTGGCTGCCCAGCCAGACACTCACACAGAGACACTCACACAGAGACACTCACACAGAGACACTCACACAGAGACACTCACACAGGGCCTAGAGAGACGAGGCTTTTCCAAAAACGTGCATCTCCTTTCCCTCCGAGAATTCTAAAGGCAGTTTGGCATCTTGACAGTGACCTGACAACATAACATATCAGGATATCCAAAAAAGAAAATATCTTACCGCAGCCCGTGACAGTTCCCTCTCAGTCCCGTGGATCGCGATGTCAGCTGGTCGGTTAAGTTTGGTTCAGGTTCAGGAGAGACTCACACTTGCTGATCGGATCGCAGTGACATTTATTATCTATTCACAATCCTACACAGAAGATTCCTGGTGATGCGGACGACCACCAGGCTGAGATTTCATCCACAAGAAGTTATCTTGAAAACCAATGGCACTATTTCTCACTCTTTTGTAAGACCAGCATTGGAAATTGATTGATATTTATAACATTTGCACTCTTTATAAACCTTTATGGGGGCAGGTTATGAGCACCTTTTTGTGTTTGTAATTTGCATAAAATGCGTTCCTACATTATTGACGGTATAACCCAAGGAGGTTATGCCTTTTTGTTTTCTCCACTTTACAACATCATCTAAAATCAGTCATTCCAAAGCAGGGTTGTCATTTTATTTGAAAGCAGATTGTTGTAATCCCATTACATCTGCTCTCTCTCCCGGTCTTGTTCTGCCGACGTTGCCCGTAACCTTTGATATCAATTCTTCTGGAAGCTGTGTGTTGATTGCTTGTTTTCTCTGGTGTGAGGTGAGCTGCTCTGATAAGCCCCTTGAGGTTTTCTTTTATGTAACCTGCACAAATTAGTTTCTCTTGTTGTTTTAGTTTTTTCCTCATTGTATTATTTGCCATTTTTTATATATATATA
>CAKAOI010000147.1:0-31813 GCA_916701655.1 Sebastiscus albofasciatus
AAAATATTCACCGATCAGCCATAACATTAAGACCACTGACAGGTGAAGTGAATAACATTGATTATCTCGTTACAATGGCACCTGGCAGTGGGTGGGATATGTAGTATTAGGCAGCAAGTGAAAATTTAAACTTTGATCTTTGTGTTGGAAGCAGAAAAAATGGGCAAGCGTAAGGATGTGTGTGACTTTGACAAGGGCAAAATTGTGATGGCTAGACGACTGGGTCAGAGCATCTCCAAAACTGCAGCTCTTGCGGGATATTCCCGGTCTGCAGTGGTCAGGATCTACGTTTGACCTCTGACCTCAAGATATGTGAATGAAAATGGGTTTTATGGGTACCCACGAGTCTCCTCTTTACAGACATGCCCACTTTATGATAATCACATACAGTTCGGGGCAAGTCATAGTCAAGTCAGCACACTGACAGCTGTTGCTGCCTGTTGGACTTGAGTTTGCTTGAGTTATGATTTGAGCATATTTTGTATGGTAAATGCAGTACCTGTGAGGGTTTCTGGACAATATCTGATATTGTTTTGCGTTGTTAACTGATTTCCAATAATAAATATATTAGGGCTGTCAAAGTTAACGCAAATTTGTGTTAACGACACTAATTTCGTTAACGCATTAATTCAACTTGCGATTTTTAGGTTGCAGCGGAATCAGTTTTAAAGCTAGTGAAGATACCGACATCATATGAACCTATAAAATCTAAGGAATCCATTAGTATCAACCATGTCGCGCCAGTTTGTCGCAAAAGGAGGCTAAATAATACTCCAAACTTCTGGGAGTTTTGTATATACTGCATATACGAACACAAAAAGTACCCTTGTTTGAACTATTATTTCAAGTCGTTACAGATTCACTTGCACACTCATACCTGCACATAAGCCCATGTACAGTACATGTATCTCTCAACACACACACAAGCTGGTATTATGCAGCCACTGTCCCATGAGAGATATTATTAAATTTCCTCCGGGGTTCCCACCAGGACTACCACGCCTGGTCAAAGCAAACCAGAACAGGAAAAATAAAAGAGCTCATGTTGCCACTCCACCATCTTCAGAAAGCTGTCTCTTCCATGACTGGAGGACCTGAGGGTGTCGGTTACTTGGCTCCTTCTTCATCTGGGTCAAATCAAGTTCAACAACAGATGCTTCTTACAATCCCTGACACAGCATGTTTTGACATGACACTGGGGAATTGACTTGATTTGAACATTTGCACGGTCCTTAATGTGCTGAGTGAATCCTATGACTCAAAGAGTCATTATTCATTCAAAACGCACACAGACAAAGCAAATTCAAAATGCACGGCTGTCAATCTGAAATAAAGCTGTTTATCTTAATTCCTCTATTTTTTGAAGGAACAAAAAAAGCGTTACACAACAGTGATCCTGATAGTCTCCTGAACTGCATATTTTGACATGATAAAATATTAGAAATCCCTTCTGCTATTAAATATTCAGAGAGCAACAGAGAGTATTTTGGCTTGATATTTTTGCTGACATTCATCTGGGTTTTTTTTTTTACTTGGGAAAATATGAAATAAACATTAACCAAAAATAAAAAAAAAACAAATCTACCAAGATTAAACACAACATGCTCAGCCAACATTAGCCTTGTCCAAATTCATCTGCTTTTCAAAAGGGGTAATTTAATATGCCAACTATGAACAGCTGGAGGCGGATTTAATTCAACTCACTGTATTTGCCATCATTTCCTGTTCCTCAAAGTATAAACACAGTTCATACATGGCAGCCAAAACATGGGTGAAACTATGCCAATCGTTGGACTGAGACACCTGGATGGACGAAGACGCACAAAAACATGACAATCTACGGGTCTGGAGATTAAAACAACTCAACCTGACTTTCTCACTAAAACAGGCTGGGCCTTGTCTTGTCTTTGTGTTTATTTGGAATAAATGTTCTTCTTTTACCGTTAGGAAATTACTACCTAGTCCTACAGTAGTTTAGCGCTGTACAACTAACACACCCAAACATGTCCAAATCACAAATACAGTGCCATGCACAGCCTTTGTTACTAAAAAATACTTGCTGCAAACAGGTAATTACAGTCTAGTTATTGAGCAACACCTTGCTCTGCGCTTTATCTCCCTCTCCAGGGAGTAACAAAGGAGAAGGAAAGAGAGGTAACATGAGACAGATGGATGTTGTGCATCTACTGTTGCACCCAGACAGTGTGTAACACAGCACCCTATCCCCCTTTTTTTGCTTAAAACTAATGCCCTTACACTTAAAAAAAAAGTATTTCTCTGCATGTATCAATCACATAACCACCTACCTAATTGCTTTGTGCTTTAAAAATTTCTCCCACTGCTGCTGCTCAGATTGCACTTTGCGTCTGTCAGCTACTGTTCACATTCAAGAAAGGTCATGAGTGCCTGAGTACATACACATTCATCTATGTCTACCAGGAACAGTAACGTGTAGTGAGGGGATAGAGCTGTAACGTGAGGAGCGTAGATCGACTATCACCTTTTCTTAAAAGTATCACTGCTCCTGTTAACCCTTTGATATGCCATGCCTGCGTGAAAGCCACTTCATTCCAAGTGTGGCTCTGTGTATCCAATTTGTTTCCTACAGATTATTTGGGATGACGTTTTAAAAAAGAAACCGGTTTCTCTCTCAGTGTAAAACAAGGCCTCTCCATTGTTTCTGTGCAAACCATCTCTGTGTACTCTGAGGATAAAGGATATTGGTGATTTGCTGGTTCATCGCTTGTATAGTGTCATGTTTGCAGAGGATGTAAAAAAATATCCGTCTATAGGCTTTAGGCTAGGCAACACCTTTTAACCTCAGCCAATAACATTTGTTGAATATTCCTTTACAGATATAATCATATGAGCCATCCTAGTCTCTTACATTGTCTCTTTACATTGTATGTGAAGTCCTTTGTCCTTAGCAGGTGTGTGACACTACAATGTGATACTCTGCAGACTGTCGCTTTGTAATTATTTACAATTTCTGCACCTTGTCACCAAGACAAAGACATGTGCATTTGTTGTAGGTGGTGACTTAACTTGATGTTTGAGTCCTTGATACTGTTACACAATACAGTTCAGGGATTTACATGTACATTTTTTACATACAATGTGTAATTCCACCTCTTTCTCTCTCTCTCTCTCTCTCTCTCATTCAGCTATCCAATTTCCCCATGTGCATTGACACACACACACAAACAAAGCATGCACCGACTGAATGCCACACACAACACCTACCTCCATGGCCAGTGCAGCCGTTTGCTGGTCGTAGTGATTCAGTAGATTGGGCATAAAGGTGGTGTTGTAAGGCAGATCCTGGCACATTCTCAGTCTGATGGGCTCACAGCTGAACTCGCTGTGGCTCTCTATGGACTGCACATGAATGGACAGAGCGGGTGTAACCACGGAGAAGAGGAGTAGGAAGATAGGGATTAGGAGGACAGAAAAACAGACAGGAACTTGTTGTCTGCAGTGGATTGTTGTAGTTTTTGAAAACCAGTCTTTCATACATCCTCTTCCAACAGGTGCTGCCATCTTAATGTTAGACATTTCTCCACAGTGGATCAGTGTGATGACCTTATCATCACCAGATCGCCCTGAAAACATGCAGGAATTGTTTTTAAAGCTTCTCAACATTAGAAGCAATTGAGTCCATTTTTTGTGGGAGAAAAAAAAGCAAGAAATCCACAAGGCGGGTACACTCTGTATATGTACCCTGAACTGCACATGTGGTGGAGTCCCAAGTCATCTGTCGGTCATGAATGATCTGCTCTTTTTGTCGATTCACCAGTCATTGTAGTATTTGCTTTTCTTGTAGCGTCTCAGAATGTGCTTTTAAATGAATTGTTCCTCATTCTTCTCTCCTGGTAATCCTCTGGTCATGGAAAACAGATT
This sequence comes from Sebastiscus albofasciatus, assembly GCA_916701655.1. NCBI lineage: Eukaryota > Metazoa > Chordata > Actinopteri > Perciformes > Sebastidae > Sebastiscus > Sebastiscus albofasciatus. The sequence goes on from CAKAOI010000147.1 coordinate 3,901, forward strand.
CCCCCGGTTCCATCCTCACACTGAAAGCATGTCGTTGAGAAAATATATCCACCATTCAGCCATCTGCTGGAGGTCTCCACGGGGCTGCTGTATGTCTCTTTCTTCCACTCTTATATTTGCGTCTCCTCTCACTCCATTTCCAGTGAGATTTCAAAGAAACATCTGAAGTAGAGTCCACAACAGGGTTATCTTCTTCCTAATGATTTCCACCGGAAGACACAAAATCCTTTCAGTCTTTCACATTCAGTTGCCTCACTGGAGTTGATCCATCAAGCAGGTCCTGCAGGTTTAAACAACACAAAGAAGATGGTCAAACAAGCAGAGAGAGGGAGTCAATTTGTACTGTATCTGGCATTATCTCTTATCAGCCACACCCTTGTCTCTATGCAGGATTAAAATACCTGATGAAATCCACACCACCCCCCTGGTACACCCCAGCCAACATGGTTATGTGGGCTCCACATGGGTTATGCTGGGGGTACCTAAATACCAAGTGGGTATGGGCCCAAAATGGGCATCTTATCTGGGGCCTCTTGGATCAACTAAGTTGGTCCCACATGGGCTCCCCTTGTGGGCTACCCATGTGGGTCCTAGGTGGGTCACTACTGGGAAATTAGTGCATGAGGCCAACATGGAAACTGTGGACAAACCCACTGACAACCCATATTTCAGGCCATGTAGTCTCCATGTAGTTCCCACATAGTCATCATTGCTGGGAAATTTAAATAATGACACCGACTGTAAGTTATCGGGGACTCAGTACTTCGCGATCAAGCGGGACAACGCACTGATGCTAATGCGCTCTAGTTTTTATATAGTGCTAGGGGCGGGGTTATGTTAAGGATAATCGAAGTACGTATTCCAGCTATGATTTTAGCCCCGCCTACAAAATCTTGAACACAAAAATAATGAAAAAACAGTGTAACAGCCTCACTCCACAATGCAGTACTACAATGTTCACAGTCTTTGCACATGTTTTCAGTAACTATTTTCCAACATTTATAATTGATTTCCCTTTACACAGCCTTTAAACCTGGGGCCGAGATGGGTTTTGGTTTATGTTGCCCAGATTGGGCCCATATAACACCCAGTGTACTCCTGCATAAGACCCACAAGGGCAATTGGCATGGGCCATTATGGAACCCATGGACAATCTCATATTGGGCCCATTTTTCACCCCATTTACTACCCACATGGGCCCCACATACACATGTTGGATGGGACTAGGTAGGGCATTTCTGAAACACACCACTACAGATGAATGTGAATTGAACCTACAATGTCAAATCATCCTCTTCTATGAGTGTTGTATCAGCAGAAGGGTCGTACACAGTTCATGTTGCAGACTATACTGAAAACACGTTCAAAGCAGGTTTCAAGCTGTTAATGAGAAGGTTACACACCTGCAGGATGATCAGACACTCCCACCACTCTCTCATGTTTGTGTGAGGTGAGGTTGGCCAGGCAACAGTAGCGTTGCCATGCGATGTTTCACACTCTGCCACTCGGTGTCTTTATGGTTGACCATACAGTAAACACTATAAATTGAAAATTATACTGAACACCTCTACCTCTAAACATTACAGGTCACAGCCCTTAACGTTATAGCGCTCCTTTGAGGAGAATCTAGCTAGTTTTAGAAAGCAAAAACCTTTAAAAAAGGGTCGTCTTCAGTGAGGCATCCACACACACGCTGACAGGCTTTAAGAGCGTCTCTATCAATCTTGTTTGTCACCGCAGTGTCTTCAGCCTCAACAGCGCGTTGCTTGTGGTCCCTTTAAAAAAAGCATTTATAGCCGAAGTCTGCCGGGTTTAACCGACAATAATGAGTGCAAAAAACTCGCACAGTTCCTGTCTACTGCTACAATTATAAATGCTTTACCTGGTGTGAAGAATAACGAGCGTTTCCTCTGCTGCTCCTCTGCTCCGTTCACCGCAGTGCTGCTCCGCTGCTCTGCTGTCTGTCTGCAGCTGGTCGCCTGCAGCAGCAGCAGCAGCAGCAGACGCGTCGTGAACGCGGATGCATCGTGACCGCGCAGAGACATCATGACAAAAATTGCCCCCCACTGACTGGACGTTGCATGCTGCAGGCTGCAGGCTTACTGGATGTTGTCGATAAATAGTGTATTTAATTTTATTAAAGGCTAGATAGACCAGAAACCAGATATTCTTTTAATTGCCAATGATTATCATTTGTTGTCATTCATTCATTCATGGTTTATTTAATAGGGGCCAATACAATGCACATAGACAACTTAAAGGGACTGTTTGTAAGAATCAGAAATGCTTGTTAACAGCGACACCTGTGGCCGTTAAGTCAACGAAAGTCAGCGTCAGGCTCGCGCTTGTGCTCGCTCTAAATAGACATGAATATATGCAAGCACGTATGGGACACCGACCCGGTTGATTTATACGTGTAAGAAGTTACAAACAGTCCCTTTAAAAACAATTTGCAACACTTGTCCCTAGATGGGCTTTTTGTAAAAATAAGAGATTAAAACAGGAATGTGTACAGGAAAAATAAATAAATTCAATAAAGCACACATTTAAAATCATTATATGTAAAAACTAGACATGAGTACAGGTTTGTCGCTGAATTAAACAGGATTTGGTTGCTCTCTTAGAGGTGGTAAAGTTTGCAGCAGATTTCAAGTGATCAGGTAGCGAGTTCCAAGACTTTGCTCCTTTCACAGAAAAAGCTGTCTGAGCAAAAGATGTTCTGCAGAATTGAACTTTACAATTGCCACTTGAAGCTGCTCTGGTTGATCTGCTACAGCTCTGTAGTCTCATGATGTATTTGCAGTAAGGCAGAGGAGCAAGTCTGTTCAAACATTTAAACACAAGCTTTACATAATGAAAATCAATAAAGTTTTGCAAAACTTAACATCTTAGCATGTGGACAACATAAGAACAAGGTAAGTAGGGGAAATGTGTGTGCGCTTCTCCTGAAGGCAGAGACACTAACTGCCTCTCTCCAGGGCTGGGTGCAAGGAGGGACAGCAGTCTACCTGTAGCAAAGATGTGAATACAAATATATATATATGGACAGGCAGAACTAAAAGCATGAACATACCTAAAGGTAACATTATTAAGAAAATCTTTATTAAGAAAATCTTTATTAAAACTCATAAATGCAATGTATATACTGCTAGAAAACCACAAAGCAAATAATGAAATGTACAGCACATTATGTTTTAAAAAATCAAGTTATTTCAAGTGTTTAAAATTCTCATTTGGAAACAACACTGCAGACACCAAACATTTTGGATTATCCATTTAGCCTGTGATAAGTGCACTTATCATTTTTAATTTGTATAAAATGTAGGTTTTCAAGTCAACCAATTTAAAAGGAAATAACACAAGCTCATTTTATCCATGATAATCTAAGTAATACAAAAAATACCCTTTCACAAATTAGTGATTTGCTAGATGGTCAATTATTGAAATAAAAATATAAATTGTGGTACATTTATAAATGGACTGCATTCTACGTAAACCTCAGATATGGAAGATCCATTACTTCACAGGAACCAACTGATAATGCACTCAAACTTTTCAGAAAAGTCATAATTTCTGATAATACTTGACTTCCGTTCATTTGTCACAATAAGCTTACCTCATAATCATCTTGTGATTTCGAATATAGATTTCATGAGTTTACAGCCATACTGACTGAAATGGCCAAACAGATCTGTTGGGATTGCATCAGTCAGCACTATGTCGATATTTATCCCTTACAGCCTGAGGATTAGTACTGCGTGCTATGATTCCCTTCCACACAATTGAGCACTGCATTAGATTAACCGTTTCAACGCTGATCTGATCATCTCTGTCGTTGAGTTGTGGGGGGGTCTGTGCCAGCTGAGGCGGCTGGCCCACATACTGGTTTAACCTCTTAATAAGACCCCACTTGACATTCAACCACAGTATACTGTACATGCTCAATCCACACAGCTATGCTGCAATCCAGATTACTTTCAATTCAGGTCATCTTTCCTGAAACATCCTTTTAACATCCCAATGATACTGCATTTTAGCACTGTGCACTTTAAGTGACGAGATCTACTGTAACTCTGGATCCACACAGAAAAAGATTTAAATTTCTTAGTTTCTCCATTCTCTTGTCATTTTGTCACTGCATACATCTTAATAGAGGCGAAAGCAACAGCAAAAGTAAGCAAAAGAGTATATAAAAAACAGTTATACATACTGTGGGAGTGTATCAGCCCTACATTTTCACATAGCTTTTAAAATAGCTTGTGTTTTCTCTCTGAAGCATATTTTTATGAAATTCAATGAATTCTAGCACAAGGCTGACAAATAATGATGTGGTCAGAGGAAAATTTAAAATAAAAATGAACACAATGTAAAAAAAGCATATGAAATATGGTCTGTTCAACTAGTCAATGACTTACCTGCAACATTAAGCCACAGTGGGAACTCTAATGAACATATCACTAACTGCAGGTGTCTTTATAATTATCTAATAATACAAACTACCTTCAGGAAGTGCAATTAAGCATGTCAAATTTAATCTAAAGCAAAATACTGTACCTGCATAGAATTAAAACATAATTTGGGATTTTATCGCAAACACATAATCACACAATTTACATGATATGACTCCACATTACAATTAAAAAATGTACATAAGCATCTATCATGAAACTTGTAAGTAGGCAAACTTTGATGAGTTATGGTTTGTTGAATGCATCTCTGATGCAACGGAGTGTTTTAAAATCAGTAAAATATTATAAACATTTAGAACAATAAAATATGTTTTGCTGAAAATGAGAATTTATAAAAGGTAAAATATACCTTAAGTAAGCTAAAATAATCTAAAATATTTTTGCTAGATATAAAAATGTATTTCCTTCATAAACAGAGGTTTCTTCATAGTGAAAGACATGACATATTTGGTACTGTTGAACCAAAACAGCCATGGATGTAGGCTGATAAGACTACATTTATATCTAATTTTAGCTTCCACTCACAGACCGTATATGCACAATGAATCCCACCATCTGCACAAATGGATCTGCACATTGGAGGGCATCTACTGAGTTTTTTTTATGTTTCTTCCACAGTGACACTCACCTAGCTGACTGTAGGGCAAAATCTACTGCTGTCAATATAGGTGCAGCAATGCCTTTTGGGATTTAGCTGTGCTTGTCTACACGGAGTGGCGTCCTTCCTGTTTTTGGTTCAGTTAGGCGTCAGGGTTCAGGCGTTGTCTGATCAGGCGCTGGCTGTGGGGAGCGTGCTCAGCTTCTTCCTCCAACTAGAAGAGAGAAAGGAAGGACATGGTCTGTTTGAAGTCTGTGTTATCATGAGCAAATGAGCGAGGGGGGTTTGTATGTTCTATTGACTTAGAGGAACAGAGTATGACACACAAAGTGGGAGTAAATGAGTGTGGATAAATTGTGTGTGTGTGTTTGAGTGAGACCAAGTGTGTGTGTGTGTGTGTGTGTGTGTGCAGGTCTGAGTCAGAAAGAGATTCAGACAGACACACATCACAGTTACACGCCCCCCACACACAAAGGCACACACACCTGCTCTTTGATGTAGCTGTTCCCACAGGGTGCCAGCCCTCTGAGAGCCAATCCAACGATGAAGCACCAGACAGACACTCCAGCCTCAACTGCTGCCAAGACAGCACAAGGGATCCACATCGCCAGGGTGGTGTCCTGAGAGACAGGAAGTGATGGGAACGTGGAGGGAAAAAATGCAAAATAAAGTAACACCACAAGATCAAACATATCTCCTGTGATGCATTTATGGAATTTCTTGCCTCAAAAGTTGTAGCTTGAATCGAGAAAAGTGCAAAAGGATGTAGGGAGGGGAAATTGAAAGAGGAACGCTTGGACTCACATAGATTCGTGTTGTATCAAACGGGCATCTGGCACTGACAGGTGACCGAGCGTTGATGGGCACCTCTGTGTCATTGCATCCCAGCATCAATCCCTCACCATTGTGGGCAACAGTGATGCTAATGGCCAAGAGGAGCCCAACGCAGCATGCTGTTGAGAGCAGGGCGTTCAGGAAGGATGCAATTAGAAGTCCTATTTGCTGGAGACACAGAGAGAAAATCACATAAAAACAGAAGGGGAGGAGTAGACACAGAATGAATGACTGGGGTGATTATATCACAGCTGAAAACAAATTAAAATCTTACCAGTCTTAACACATGAAGGTTCCTTGACACCACAATGGCAATAATCCCAGTGGCAATGCTCTGGAAGATTCAAAAGACAAGATGATTGTTTCAGCTTTGGAGTAGAGTTTATTAAATTATGAGCCACAAGTCGGCTGGTAATCTTGGCTCCAAGGATGTGAGGCTGCGTTTTTCACTCGGGTGCCAGAAATGAGTCTTACTAATGACAGTAAGTGAGAGATCAATGGAAAGCAGTGTTGGTAAACCCTGTAATACCCCGTGTAGAGTACTCGATATGGAGTACATTTCAAAGAAATGATGACATAACACCATCTCATCATCAACAGCTGCCAGTTTATCTGATACCTTGATGTAATGACGCCCTGGAGCGACTAGTAACTGGTTTGAAAAACCAGCTCCCTTATAATAATAGGCAGGTTCAGTCTTGACTGCTGAGAAAAATACACAACACTATACAGAGCTAACAGTGCAAATCACTTTTGATGTTTACTGCAGGTGAATATATACAGTATATACAGGTTATTGTAATGCACAGAAAGTTGATCAGGATTGCTTTGCTTAAACATGAAGCCTCTCGGTGCACACTGCAGGTTTGACGTGGAAACAAAGGATGAACGTAGGTTAACTATGGACTCACCAGCAGGCCAGAGGTGACAGAGATGATGTTGGCTACGGTGTATTCAGTGGAGGTATGCTGGCTGGGTTTGGAGATGTGGCGGAGGACATTGCCATGGACAATAGCTCCAAGGATGAAGTTAATATGACCAACCAGGATGAGAGTTAACCCCTTTTTCATCAGCCTCCTTGGCCCTTTTTCCTTATCTGGATGACAAAAATACAAAAAAAACAACTTATTTATCATTATTATTACATACATGATGCAGCTTATTTGAAAATAACATCTGTAACATTGCCTAATTGAAAGTTTGAAACTAGTTGGTTCAAGAATTTCTATAAATTCTGTTACCTTACACACATAGTTAGAGCTGCAATGATTAATCGATTTGTTGTCAACTATTAAATTAATCGGCAACTATTTTGATAATCAATCGGTTTGAGTACGTTTTTAAGAAAAAAAAAAGTAAAAATTATATATTTTTGAGTTGTGGACAAAACAAGACATTTGAGGAAGTCATCTTGGGCTTTGGGAAACACTTTTCGACATTTTATAGATCAAACAACTAATCAATTAATCGAGAAAATAATCGACAATGAAGATAATCGTTAGTTACAGCCCTACACATGTTGTACACATTGAGAAATATATTTTTTGCTCCCACAACACTTCATATCCATTCATACTGTGTTATAGCCCGACTGATACTGGATTTTTAAGGGCCAATAGTGATATCAATAATAGAGTTAAAAAAGTCCAATGGCGATATACTGGCTGCTAATATTTTACATAAACCCTAAACACCAACAAACTGGTTGAATGCTGAATAGCTTATTTCTGTCTTGGTTTAAAATTACTTTATTTCCTATATACATATATATATTTATGAGCCTATATTGCAAGCACACACATATATAGCCTAATATACTGTGCATTTTTTATTAACATTATCAAAAAAGGACCTTCATTTTGTGTGGCAAATATAAGCTACTTTACTCCATTTGTGAATGTGTACACTAAAATAAGACAAAACTGTATTATTAAACCATCTCAGGAGCATATGCTATGATTTACACGTGAAAGGGAAGTCAAATCTTAAGATAAACTCGGAGAAAAAAGTTTGGAAATTTGTTTGGCGGATTATTTCTCTGTTGTTACAATGCTAATTGGCATTGTATTTTACATCGTTGGAAAGCCTGTTTATTTACCTTCACAATGATGTCCAACAAGGCCACATTATCAGCTATGCTGCTCATCACACATATGCATGATCCTTACAAGTTGGACATCATTGTGAAGGTAAATAAACAGGCTTTCCAACGATGTAAAATAAAATGCCAATTAGCATTGTAACAACAGAGAAATAATCGACCAAACGCAAATTTCTAAACTTTTTTTCCGAGTTTATATGCTCACAAACATTAAACATTACAAGCTATAAACTTGCAAAAATTAGTCTAAAACTTTATGAATGATGTTTTAAGTCATATGCACAGTCTGCTGATCATTAAATAGACAGTAACAGGGATATAATTGGATTCAATTTCTGATTAACACAATCATCAACAGTAGGTCGTTTCCCCTAAAACACGTAGGCTATTGTTCTGCTACCATAGCAACATGCATTTGCATAAAAAGGTTCCACTCACACTCACTGTGGGTGACTCCTTGTGCAAGCTACTGTGTCAAAACACAGATGTGAGGAAGCAGTGATACTTTTAAAACGGTTAAATTATTGACCTTGTCTATTTGAACGTTGACAGTTCATTTATTCCAAGGATACACCAGTGTAATTAAGGTCAAACACACACTGACAAGTTACATGTGCAAAGTTTTAAAAATGAAACCGTCTCATCCCACCTGCAGGCCTAGCGGTCAGTTACACGCCTGGAGGAGGGGAAACTAAAACAGGCTGCTTTATGACGTTACTAACCGAAAGAGAGGCATTTTTAATTACATTTCATGGTTGAATTACTCACCAAAAGCGCACATCTCTCTGCTGTGTCAGGCGTTTCCCTTTGAACGAATGAATGACTGTAATTTTCGAGCTAGAGTCCAACAACACAGAAGCAGAAACTCCACCGTCCCTCTGTGTCCACTTCACTTCCTGTATGACGTCAGGAAACGCACCTGTGAGTTACCTGTGTGTCCTGCTGGACGCTGAGGGGCGACACAGTCACTCCACATTTACTCTATTGTTGCATACTCATTATCACAAACACTTTCAGTCACAATACCTGAAACATCAAAACACACACACACATAAAAGCATTAATAACAATAATAATAATAATCAGTGAATCTTTATCTTTGCTAAAAAATAACAAAGTGAAGCATCTCACACATTTATTTGAAAGAACAGTCATACTTTGCAGATTCTGCAAAGACACACAAACATTTACTGACGCTCATGTCATATACAAAATAGAGGAATATACAAATATAACCAAAAGCTCACATCCTTGAGTGACAGGATGATAAAGCGGCCCACCCTGAATGATTATTTAATAACCAGTTTCAACACCACCAATAATTTGGGTGACAGAGGGAGAAGAGAGAGAGAAGAGAGAGAGAAGAGAGAGAAGAGAGAGAGATAATAAAGCTGGTCTGGTGATCACATTGGTTGGTTTTTACCACTTCTCTCTACAAGAAATGGTGCACTTACATTCTCCTGGCTGATTTTAAAACACATCTTTGGAATATACAATCTTAGCAGTTCACAAATACATATACAAAACAGAGGAAAATAAAGTAAACAATGCATTAAGATAGACTACCCCATGTATGTATTATAGCAAAAATGCAGATTGGAACACATTTGTAGCCTGAATACATTTTTTTAAAAATACTTCAGAAATATATGAGAGATCATTGGATTAATATGATCTCACTGGTGAGGTGACCAATTTAACATCATAACTCATCAACCAGCGACAGAGGAAAGCTCCACCTGTAAGCTAATAAAGTAATTGTCCATTAAACTGGTATTTATTATAAGACACTTCAAGTATAATCTCAATAAAATGCCAGAAAAATGGTAAGTTATTGTATGTAACCGTATCATAGGTGTTGGTTTTTTTCTATACGTACTGAGAATGTTATATTTCCTTGCAATATTACTGCTTGTTTAAGTTCCTGAATTGTATGAGCGTTCAGAGACAGTAGTACCAGTAGGCCACAAAGAGCTCTGAGCCAAAATGTCACAAAAAGGCCATATGCAACTCCCTGATCTCAATACAAGTCTAAACTAGACATGTATGATGTCAAATTTTGTGTTCAAGTTTAGGAGCCTCTGCACTCTGAGAAGGATGATGTGAACCCACCAGGTCTCAGTTTAATCAAATGAAAACAATGGGAACAAGAGATGTTATGTATTGGCTCAGACTCCCAACGATGTGGTCTCTGTGTGAAATCACAGTAAACAAAAGAATAATAAGTAAAGACATGCTATACAGTGTCTGTAACATAAATAAAACACATGACGCTCTCACACAGATGTATCAGGAAAAGGCCAGGTCCTCTTTCTACAGCATATGGCAGCCGAGTTCAGTACACAAGTCTCGCATGAATGAATTCTACAGGCAGAGTAGCATGTGTGAACCCAACAAGCAGCAAATGGTAAAACAATGAAAACAATAATAAAAACAGAGAAAAGAGGACTTTAAGGCATGTGCGTAGGCCCAGCGTAAGGCTAACAGTAGAGCAAAAATATAAAAACAAACACAAACAGAAATTCAGTAACACTGAGTTCACAGTACCTCAAAGTAACCAAGTAACCAGAGAGAACTGGCGTGTGATATGCAGTGGTGCACATCCATGGTGTTCTGTATAAAAGGCCTTTTAAAAATATCTTTCATGGGTATTTGTCTATTATAAAGTCAACTTTGCAATCTCTGCCATCCAGTTTTCAAACTATTACATATATTTAACCTGATAGGTGACATGTTGGTCAAACACGTCACAAAAGGTAAAGAACAGGAGAATGTTTATATACTGTATGTATCATATGAGGCAAAACAAAAGGGAGCCAAATGAGAGGGGGAACCACGTGAAATGAGGATCCAGAGAGAATGGCTTATTTTGTAAAATGTTCTTTGGGTAGAAAGGGAAGTTTTGCTGGTGGTCAACAGAAGTGGATCCAATCGTTAAAATTGAAAGTAGTGAGAGGTGAGTTTGCGTGGTGCTACTCCAGTTAAAGGTTTGAATCAGTCATGATGATGTTTTAGACTGACTCATCCTACCACAAAACAGGACGAGCAATTCATTATGTAAACACCTCACACTGAAATACAACTGTGGCTTGAGAGAATAAAGTGGTTTTAAAAAGGTAAAGCTGTAAGTAATCTAGTCAGTACTGCTGTGATCAAGTGTCTGGTACAGCATTAATGAAGTTTACCTTTTCACTAAACTTAACAGCCAACACATTCAAAAGAATCAGTATACTGTATATGTTTGTTTTGACTTTTACAATAAGAAATGTGAAATCAGTCCAGGTGGCTTCTTTGGAGTCACCTGGACTCTAAAATGCTTTATGTTAAAGGTTTTCTGTGCTTTTAGGAAGTTTTAATCCCTGACGCAGAGGAAAAATCCCACCCTTTTGGTCACATTACCACCTAAGGCTTAGTAGAAAATACATAAAAAATACTAAATATAGTCACCATGTTGAGTAACCAAAAATAACATGTAACAGGGTTAAGGGAGTGTACTTAGGAGGAGTCAGTAACCGGTGCTAGTGAAGAGCTTGGCTGAATGATTCTTCTAGTAGAGAGGCTATTTGGATTTGGTCCACCTGTGAAGAGAACACAAACAGTTTCAACAATCAAGGAAGTTACAGATAACAGATACATTGATCTGTTACATACTGGAGATATGGCCCATCATTACAGCTAAGACACACATATGTACGTACGTAAGTCAGCACAACAGATGAGGCATAAAACTGTTTAAAGTGTCCATGAAATCCAGTAAGAGGAGTAAGTCATTAAGACAAAAGCCTGCATATACTCTCGCACACGGAGAGATGAAGTGACTATATAACATTAATGTGGGTAGGTGAGTGGGCACAAGAGTACATACTGTATGTAGCAGTAAATGTGCATAAGGCTCTTAGAGGCGAAGGTGTCTGTGTGTTGGAGGGTATAAAAAAGAGTCAGGGGTCACCTCGCCTTTTAAAATCAACAGAATTTTCACAGAGTTTGGTACAGGAATAGCACACTCACCTACAGTATCACCCACACACACTCGCCTGCAGCTTTGCACTAACAGAGACACACAGTCAAAATGAATCTCTCTGTAACATACAAAACACCCACCTCACTGATTAAGCCCAGCTGCACCAACTCTTCAGCCAACTCTTGAACATTCTCATCTGAAACACACACCAGCACAGTTAATAACAGTAATTCATGAACTTGTACATCACCTTCATCATGATCAACTCTACCAGTCACTTACTATCTCTCTTGGAGTTATGCAAATACTATAACACACACACACACACACACACACACACACACACACACACACACACACACACACACTGAAAAAAAGGTCAGGCCTAGGGTAAATACCACATTCAGAGAATTTGGTCCAGATGCTGCTTTTAAATCCACATCCACAGCAACCACTGATGTTGCTCTTTGCATCTCTGAGCCCATTTTGTTGCTGGGTGGTACCATTTTTATATTCCTACGGCCATGTGTGAAGGATCCGGCGGTATTTAGCGGTGAGTTTGCACATTGCAACACACTGAAGCCTCTCCCGTGTGCCAAGTATGTAGAAGAATTACGGTGGTCGACGTAAAAATGCTAATGGCCCTCTCTAGAGACAGTTTTACTAAGAGTAGAGAGCTTAGAGTGTGCGTTTACGTGGGGTGTGAGTGGTGAAGCAAGAGAGAGAGCGGCAGCGATGGCAGCGATTAACGTTATTGACTCCGGCCCAAGCAGGAAAAGTTAACAGAGTTTGGTTTGTCCGTTCTGGGCTACTGTTGAAACATGGTGGTACAACATGGCGAAATCCATGAAGAGGACCCGCTCCCTATGTAAATATAAACGGCTCACTCTAAGGTAACGAAAACATAATTCTTATATTCAGGTGATTATACACTAAAGAAAACATATTATATTCCATTTCTACCGATAGATCCCCCTAAATGTTACACACTGGTTCTTTAAGTGATATCCAACACAGTTAAAAAGGACAGAGAGTCGAGAATGGGACTCATCTGGCAGGAAAGTAAAAAAAGCCAACATGTTTCAACCAGCATGGTCTTCATAAGGCCATGATCTGTTAAAACATGTTAGCTTTGTAAATATTCCTCTTTAGCCTTGCTATCAAAGGCTTAACGATTTAATGGACAGTCTTCTAAGCCTCTTCTTTCCTCAGTTTTAGTGCGCTCATAACTTTCTTTCTGGGCTAATATTTTTATATTTTTTCCATGTTCTGTATTGTCCCAAAAACCAAAATGTACCCCTAGCTCATCAAAAGTGTATCCCCTTTTTTTTTAACTGTTAAAGTCTTTCAAGATATTCAATATTCAACAGTTATACAGGAACAAATCTATCTCAGGAAAGGCAAAGATTAAGATTTCTACACCAGCAGGAGTGTCAATAATCCTGTTATTGTTACAATGCAGCTGCAAAACCTTTTGTTATGTAAAATAACTTGTGCTCCCACTGTGCTATTCTTCTGACTGTTTACATTACATGAAAGTGTAAGGACTCGCTACCTTTGGTGAAAGTATAAGGCAGGTTGAGGGAAAGTTAGTACCTAAAAAAAACTGAACTACAAGTGAACTACAAAGGGCATCAACAGAAGTCTAAACAAAATATATGCAAGGTTGCACAAAATATGGGAACATATGCTGGATTTTTACTTTACTAAAACATTAGGAAAATACTTTCAGAACAAACCAGCTCAGAATATAAGATGTTGATGCCTACTTTCTCCTGATACACCTCCAGAGCCCTCCTTTCAGTCCCTGACCTGTTTTTTTTTTTAATCTAATGACAGTGTTTTTTACTTTTATTTTCGTTACCGCCCAATTTGTGACATTCTTTGCCTGTGCCCAGTGAGCAGAAGACTTGTCATGGTCTACCGATTTTTAATAACCTAGTTGTCAATTTACAACTACATCAGGAATGTGGCTGGGGCAAGACAAACAAGTGGAGGAGATGGATCATCCAACAACTTTGACATTAATAAATTAAAAACACCAGCAGCCCATAACTATGTTAGATTATTCTGTGTGTTTTTGTCTTGTCCTGTTTATTCTAGCACTGTCACATTGTAAGTGTGTTTGTGGACCCCAGGAAGAATAGCTGCTGCAATGCTGTAGCTAATAGGGATCTTAATAAACTTAACTAAACATGATAAAGTGACTGATATTGGAACCAAGTGAGAGCCTTCCTTGCTTGTTTGTGTCTTGTGGTCTGAAAATCATCTTACAACAGTTACTATATATATAGTTTTGAGGCTGATTTTGAGGATGGTGCTTCATGTTGTGAAAATGTTTCAACTGAAGTAGGGTGTAGGAGAGCCATGCAAAAAGGGGGTGGGGGGATTTAAGTGGCTCAGTAAGCTTCTTGTGACTCTGCACAGTGTTACTTTGGACTTTGGCGTGTTGATAAGGAAAGCTTTGAAGAATATCCCCTGATATCAGCAGGAGGGGCTGTTGACTAAGAGGACAGGGTGCGTCTATGATGTGAAGCTACAGTATGTGTACGAGTGGTATTAAGGTGTGAGCGTGCAAAAGAAGACATATGATGTGAGAAACAGTGGGAGAGAGAGAAGGAGCAGAGGAGAGACAGGGAGATGAAAGCCTGGGAAGAGATGGCCAGATCTTGACACAGGAGGTGACAGCTGTCAGCTGCAGCCTTTCACAGTCCCGGCATTCCCCACACGCCTGCAACATTATACATGCCAACCATACCTGTGTGCATGTCCACACGGGATCATACTGCCTACATTATTCTGACCATTGCAACAGTTGTGTTGTGCGTTCTTTACTCATTTGCCTTCCTTTGGTTTCCAGCATTTTGATGAAAATCCTCAATTTCAAATAAATTAATTAAATAAAGTAAAAAAATCTGACTTTTTAAAGGAGAATCATTGACGATGTTAAAACAGATTTCATGCCTATTGGGGTTTTAAAAGCCACTATGGCCATTAATAAAAAAATTCCTGAATGTAATCCAAATAATTTTTTTCCAAAATAGAGGTGCAAGGTTTTCATGACACATAAGCGACAGTTAGTCTCCCTGCCAAAAATAGTCTTGCATGCTGTATATTGTGACGCCATCCGAGTTTCAAGCTCTCTCTGGAATCTCACTCTCACTTTCCTACATGCCTCAGTGCGCACATATGGAGAGTTACTGTATATTAAAACTCTGTGTGTGGTAAAATCTGAGAGTACAGTGCTATGCAGTAATTCATACAGACATAACTCCATCATTTATCATCACCTCAAGTCAAATGTAACACTACCGTTAACCCTAAACCCAAGCTGTAAACCGAAACTGTCCAGATGGATAAAATGACGACACTTCATAAAAATCTTTGAAGGCATTAAAGTCAAAATGCACATGCAAACACGTGTCATCCCCCCCTCTACATCTCGGTATTGATATTTTACATACATGTAGAGGTGCTTGTATCGGGACACAAAGTGAAACACATATGCCTGAAAGAATGGCCTCTAATCCTCTTATCTTCCCTTCACCTACGCAGGACACGCCTTCCAACAATATCAAATGATCGACTAATTGCAGTAATATTGACTTGTTGGAAATGTCAAAGGCTGTTCCTTGTTATTTTGATGCAGCTCCCAATAGCACGCTCAAATCAAACCTCCCTGCTCACTTTTGATGTAATGAAACTGGACTGTGAACTCAGCATTGAATTGACTGTTGAATTTCAGCATTGAGAGAGCTGCGTGGACATTTTAGGATGTGGGCGCACAATAACAGAATCAGTGACTGTATCTTGAAGCTCACAGAGGGATTAAGTGTCAGTGTGTGATAGAAGAGGTGGTCTTACGAGGTAACATGTCACAGCTTAGATGTCTATTCAGTTTATCCTCCAGTTTCAGCAGTAATGTTAGCTGGAAGGAGAGAAAGAAAACAATATTATTATTACTATTATACTTCTGTATGGCTAGGAAATAACAAATGGTTGGTATAATACCACGTTGTTGGTCAGTGAGGGGAGCCTGTATGTTGCATAGTAATTAGTTAAACAATAAAGGACCAACCTATAAATATTATTGTGGAGACTTACATGATACTTTGCTCCATCCTCGACATATTCAACGTTACACTGCATTTGAATGACCTGTAAAAGAAGTATGGAAATCTAAATATGAGTGGTTCTCAACTAGAGTTGAGATTTCAGAACAGCATTTTACTCCAGAAAACACACATTATACATATTGATTCAGTGACTGATCGTGAACATTAAGAAATGTTAGCATCAGGATGATTACTTGTGAAATGTCACCATTGTGACTGTATCTTCCTTTTGTAATATGCAGTAAAATCTGTTGTACGCACCCGTCGTGTCTCGAGCTCTGCAGGTTCGGGGGTGGGGGATTTGACCAAGGGGATGACAATGGGAGATTTAATAGTCTCCTGTTGAGGCTGCTGAGGACAGGGCAGCCCGAACGCCGTCATTGGATAAATACCATTCCTGATCCATGGAAAGAGGGAGTAATGGCGACACGGAGAGGTGGAGAAAACATATAGAAAGAGGGAATGAAGGAGAGGGGTTGGAAAAAAGATGGGAGTTATATAAAGTAATAAAAAATGATTAAAACATTTGATGTAAGGAAAGTCAGAAACAAAAGAAGAAATGAAAGCAATGAGGTGGTAACTGAGAGAGAAAATTTGACAAAATCTCCATTTTGAAACCACAATATATCCAAACAATGTAACAAGAAAACCACACATGTAACAAAACTAAATATTTTCAAAATAGTACATTTAGTTAAACCCCAGAATCTGTGAAAAGTCCAGGAGTAATATTTTAGGAGGATATTATACCATATTTTGATTATATCATACATAAACATATTGAAAGATGCACCACAATAGCATGATGGTCCCATACTGCCCCCATGTGGGCAGATAGTGTTTCTCTTTGAGGCTTATAGAAATCTAGAGTAGAGCTTGCTCAGACTCTTGCTGCTTGCTGCTTTGCTTCTCACCTCACATCCTCCAGGAATTTATCAAGCTCCAAAGCAGGAAACTGTGAAAGCCTAAAGAAGAAAAGAAATATAATTAGATAATATAGTTTGAGGTATTTACACTACAAAAATGTAAAATAAGATAATATAATGTTTCCTATAAACTCAGATAATCATTGAGGATTAGCATATAAGAGTAATGAAAAACACAGTCAATAATAATAAGAATTTTCACTTATCTGCCATTATTATTGATAAACATTATCTTCTTGTACTGAACATATTCAGAATGAAAGAACAACATCAATGCTGTTGCTATTAAAACAAACAGCTCAATCTGGATACCAGCTTCTGGGCCTTACTTGAGCTGAACATCCTCTTTCATCTCAGCGATGACCAGGTTGGGGTCTAGGTTCTTAGTAATCTCCTCCAGGGCATTCTCAGGAATCATGTCTGAACAATTACAAACCATTAAGAACTGATCAGGTGATGCAGGCAGTCAGGACACATCACTTTAAATTTATACTTGCTTAAGTTTTCATTGGTGGTATCTGATGATGTGTGAGGCAGGAAAAGTCTCATGAGAATATATCCCACTTTAAGTGCAATTCGTATGTATGCTTTTTCCCAGTCCTTAAGTGTGCTTCTGTGTGAAAATAATGTATTGTAATGTGAACTATACTACATATTTAATGTAACAACCAGCCAGTCACCATCCCAACTCATTGATGTAAAATATTGCACAGCAGCAAAAATAATCAGTATTTAAAGGTGCAGTGTGTAGGATTTGGGGGCATCTAGCGGTGAGGTTGCAGATTACAACCAACTGAAACTTCTCCTGTGTGCCAAGCGTGTAGGAGAACTATGGTGGCCGACGCGAAAATGTGAAAACACGAATGGCTCTATCTAGAGCCAGTGTTTGGTTTGTCCGTTCTGGGCTACTGTAGAAATATGGCGGCCGGCTCCGTGAAGAGGACCCGCTCCCTATGTAGATATAAACAGCTCATTCTAAAGTAACAAAAACACAATGATTCTTATTTTCAGGTAATTATACACAAAAAAAACATACTTATTAATATTATATTAAAATTATGCCACACACTTCCTTTAAAGCTGCATTCATTGATTCTTCCGGCCTTCTTCTAGCTGTTATTTCTATTTCTGTGTGAGTCAAATTCCTTGTATGTGCACACATACTTGGCAAATAAATCTGATTCTGATTCTGGACACTTGGGGGCACAGACTCCATAACTTAAAAACATTGTCTCAGACATGTGTGGCAACCAACTGCTATTTAAACACATAGCAGAAACAGAGCAATGTTAGCATTCATTTGAACTTGTCTTTTTGCCCATTGGATTACTGTAAGTTACATTTGTACTCTACTTTAAACTATGTTTTGGTCTCCACCAACACTCTTAAGCCTGCAGGATGTTTGACTTTCTTCCCCAGTGAGTTGCCTTTGTCTACCTAATGTTTGGTGCTGTGATTTTTTAGTGCTATGAGCCAACCCTTTTACATTACACACAACCATGTGATCCATTGTTAATACAGAAAATGGTGATTAGTGGAGCTTTAATGGATACAGCACCTCTTCCTGCTCAGCAAGCTCTTAAGTTTTAACTCTACATGTAGTCCGTCACTTACTTGGTCAGTCTTCTTATTAACCATTTAATCCTGATTAAAGCAAATCAAAATAACAAAATGTGTTATGTATGTATGTATGTGTATGGTAAAGACTCACGGTGGTGGCTGACAATACAATGTGCAGCCTGCAGTTTTAGCTGGGGTACTTCAAACAGAGCTTGGTTAAATAGCAGTTCTCTGGCTGTAGGCCTTGTACTGGGATCACACTCGAGGCACATCTGGATCAACACCTACAAAAATAAACATCTGGGTCACACACACTTCTGGACAAACGTCTTGTATGATCTTCCAGGATACTCATGAACATGCAAACACATGCTCCACTCTCTTCATCTCACCCTCTGCAGTGGGTCCTCCAGTAACTGTATGGCATTGTTGATGGCCTCCTGAGAAACAAAAGAGGACTCTCCATTCCCCTGGATTTCCAAGAGCGCCATCTGCAACACACCAACGCGCACGTTAACATATTGTTTTAAGAAAGGGCTCAGGCCATCCTACCATGTATCATGGGTCCCATCTCACCTCTAAGGCACACATGCCAAACGAGTAGATGTCTACAGCCGTGGTGACATCATCAATGACTACAATGAGAGAAGGAATAAAAAGAAAACAGATATTGTATCATAGACCTAAATGTGCCTTTCATCTGTCAGGTATCAAAAGTTGGCATCAAATGCTTGGTCAGATTGATTCTTAGTCTTGTTTACTTCTTCTTTGATAAGATGTTTTCTGATTTAAATCAATTTTAGATTATCATATTTAGACAAAGCTCTTGCAGAGCTGACTGTGTTAAGACAACATTCAACACTGTTGTACTAAGAAGTCTGCCATATTATGTTAAAAAAAATGTCTTCATAGGAAAACATATTCAACAACAACATATTCATCAAACTAAGGAATTGTATGATACCGTACTTCTATTGTGCTATGTCAATATATGATGCAATTTTGTGAGAAACCACATACTCACACATGGATAAAATAAAGAGAGTCCTTAAAAACAGTAATGTCTTATGACATCTCAATATACCTGTGTCATCCAGTTTACTCTGGAGGTCAAAATCAGTAACAACTAGGGCTGCCCCCTCTTAGTCGATCATCATAATCGGTCATTTTGGTCTTAGTCGACTAAGATTTCTTTAGTGGATTAGTCATATTTAATGCTTTTTCATGCTGAATGACTTATTTACAAGAAACCTATGAGCACATCTCTGGTAAACACAAGATTTAAAGTTGTGCTTTTTGCGTGATTCTTTGTGGAGAAACTTAGTTTTACAGATCTGTTGATTAAATCAACTAATCAACAAAAATGTATGAGTGTTATTCAACTAAGAATATCTTTAATCAACCTTAGTAAACAGAAAAATCTACCTCCATATTCTGGGGCAAAGAAGTGCAAGTTCTTCTGTTCCTCATGACACGTCTTCACATGGTTGTTGATGGTGTCTGGGGCAACTGCAGATGAGACAGGAGGAAAGAAGATGGAGAATATATGATGGTAGGACGGAGTGAGTAAGAAGAAGGAATATGAGGACCGAGAAAGTAGAGAAAGACAAGAAAGACAAGAAAGTATGTGATAGAGGGAGGAACAAGAGGGAATATCAATATTACCTTTACATTGTGTAAACTATAGTGCCGGATGTTGAGCGTTTGGAAACTGCTCTTTAGCAGATAATGGAGTACGAGAGGTCGAACAAAGTACAGAGATTTGTGGCTGAACTTGAGTCACACACAACAGTTGATTTCTAAACCACATTACACACCGCCTTTGCTCACATCTTATACATTGTAAGGCGTTATTTAAATGCATGAGAAAAGAGATATTGACACAATTTTTGTTACAAGATTTCTTGATTGTTTTGTTAAAGTGCCGGAAGAGATTGTTACTTTTGTACATATAACACTGGTACTGTGTAATCATGGAAATTCACTGAAATTTCCGGTCTTTAAATCCATAATTCAGTATCATTTGACTCCATCAACGGTGATCCAGCTCCACTACCTAACCTTCTATGATGAAACTTGCGTAACTCTATACCTGATCCGATCTTGATGAGCCCGTTGTGTTGGATGAAGATGGTGTCACAGGTCAGGTTGCCATGGATGATGGGAGGGTCACATGAGTGGAGATAACTGCAGTACATAAGAAAAACATCCACATATACAAATACAGACTTCATTAGAAAGAGATTGGGATGTTTTCCATGTCAGTGAATTCAACATGTTTGATATGGTGAAACCAACCTGAGAGCAGACAGGATCTGTGTGCACCATCTCTTCCAAGCCTGTAGGACCATACACTTTATCAGAGCACTTACTAGCTGGTATCCAATATGGAGCAACTATGACTTACATAACGTGGTTTAACTTCGCTCAAAACTGGTACGCAGTATATTTGCAAATTCTTTCTTCCTTTTGACAACAGACAATTAATGCATTAATGAAATTCTTGGTCCTTGCTTTGGAAAGCCGATCTTATCCATGCTGTGATAAAGGTGCTGTCACTTTTCATAAAATATGTAACCATGTATATATGTATATACCATTATTCTGTTAGGGTAAATTTATATACAGTCAGTTATTACCTTTTCATTCATGGTTTTATGATTCTTTTTTGTCTTCTTAAGAAACTGCTTCAAGCTTCCTGATGACATATATTCAGTGATGAAAATCACCTGTGGGAGACAAAGACATTAGGGGAAACTTTACAGGCAGATTAAATGAAATGTAAATAAAAAAAAGACTCACAAATACTTATTTCATTTTTGAAAGTGCTAATTTTACTTATGAAGACAGACAAAAGATCCAATAACAAGCCTACATCTGCAATTTTAAGTCTACTAAATAATGTTTTGCCAGGTCTGAAACTCACCCTGGCCCGGTTCTCCTTTGTGTCTGCCCAGTACTTGTGAAACTTGACGATATTTGCGTGTTCCAAATGGGTCAGGTTATCAAATACTGCCTTCACTTTCTCCTAAACACAGAGGAAAAACAAAATACAATATGTTATAATACTAATTAATATAAACACATTTTGTTTTTGCACCAAGTCTCCTGTGCCTGACTGATGAGTAATATATCTGAATGAACCAGTCATGTGAACAAAATGTAAAGAAGCAATATTTTCTCTCATGTTCTCATATATAGTAGTTTTGACCTTATGGTCTTTTGATGAATTATTGAGGGCATGCCCTCATTTTCAATGATGTTGAAGTACAATAAAACAAAATAAATACACACAAGAACATAATTAACGAGTTAACAAGAAGCAAACATCCAGACAACAATAGAACACAGTTTAAAACAGTTACATTCAAGAGCAAAGTAGTTTGTAATCATGGATTTTAAAATCACCTATAGGTACAATTGTGTTAAGTTTTAATGTGTTTTTGTAAACTGTTCAAAGTTTTTGCAGCACAAACACCAAAAGCAGTTTCCCCAAATTTAGTGTTTGCACGTGGGACTTCTTCCTATTCTACTGGTGATAGACTGAATCATGGTGACATCCACAGCACGAAAGCAAAATGGAATCCAGTGGATACAATTCGATGACTTAGACTTTGCAGATGACCTGGCACTACTATCACACACTCAACAACAAATCCAGGAGAAGACCAACACCATAACAACAACCTCTGCACAAGTTGGCCTCAACATTCACATGGGCAAGACCAAAATCCTAAAGACCGGCACAACCAGCACTGACCCAGTCACAATAGAAGGTAGCGCATTGGAAGAAATAACATCCTTCAACTACCTTGGGAGCATTATCGACGAGCAGGGTGGCACAGATGCTGATGTAAGAACAAGAATCGGCAAAGCAAGAACAGTATTTATACAGCTAAACAACATCTGGAACTCAAAAGAACTGTCACTGCAAACCAAGGTCAGACTATTTAACACAAATGTAAAATCTGTGTTATTGTGTGGATCAGAGACATGGAGAACAACTGTGATGACCACCAAGAAAGTGCAGACATTCATCAATACATGTTTGAGAAAGATTCTCCAGATTCAATGGCCTCACACCATAAACAACAACTAGCTTTGGCAGAGAACTTCCCAACTTCCTGCAGATGAAGAAATCCCAAAAAGACGCTGGAAATGGATAGGTCACACACTCCGTAAGCCTAAATCAAACATCACAAAGCAAGCTTTATCCTGGAATCCGCAAGGAAAAAGGAAAAGAGGAAAGCCAAAGAACAAGTGGCGCCGAAGACCTCGAGGCAGAGACACCAAAAGAACGGGCTACATCTGGAACCAGCTGGAGGGAAAGGTCCAGGATAGAGACAGGTGGAGAAGCCTTGTCAACGGCCTATTCTCCAAGAGGGGTAAAAGGCCTAAGTAAGTAAGTACGCGGGACTTCAAGCTTTAGCCGATGACTTAAACGAGTCGAATAATGACTATAGGACTAAATTAATAAGGACATGATATGACGGCAAGTTGCCATTAAGGGCTTTATAAACCACACCTTAATGAGTATCTTTAACTGTTTTATTCCTACATATCGTAACAGCGGGCCTCACCTCCAGCAGTTTGAAGTTCTTCCTCTCTGAGATCATGACTTCATTCCAAACCACCTCAACCCCTTCCTCTGCGTCCATGGCCAAGTACGCAGCATCTATCCCTGGGACATTACGCTGATTCACCTACAGTGGAAAAGAACAGAAAATAGCTTATTAGATAATATATTTTAATAGTGAAATGAAATACAAGGCACAAAAACAGTTCATAAAAGAATAAACAGAAAAACCTGAATAGTATACATTCACTGCCATCCTCCTCATCCTCCTCCTCATCCTCCTGCTCATCCACTAAAGACCAATTTGTGAGGCGCAATCCCTTTTTTGCCCACACTGAAATCTATTGGTAGGATAACACATTGGCTACTTTGAGTGCAGTGTTGCCTTGACGACACTTGATACTTAACTTGTGAAGTGCCTCTCTGACCAATAACATGAAAAAGAGGGATGTTGACAAAAACACATATGGTAAATGGACTTCTGGTCTTCTAGACTTCTTCTTTCTAATCATCTGACCACTCAAAGCGCTTTATGCTACATGTCAATATTCACCCATTCACCCACACATTCATATACTGATGACAGAGGCTGCCATACAAGGTGCCACCTACTCATCAAAAGCTCATTCACACATCGATGGCACTGCCTTCTGGAGCAATTTGGGGTTAAGTGTCTTGCACAAGGACACTTTGACATGCAGACTGGAGGAGGCAGGGGATCGAACTGCCGATCTTCAGATTAGTGGACGACCCGCTCCGCATCTCCCGCCCCAAATATAATATCATATTTTGACTCAGTATCTTGATACTGATAAACTTCTGCGTGGTTAATTACACTTTCATGTAACATTTATTCCAAGCTAGAAGGAAGTGATATGGTGTGTGAGATAATACATTAGTTCAAACCCGGCTTGGGACCCTTCTGTGTAGAGCTAGCATGTTCTCCCTGTGTTAGCATGGGTCTTCTCCAGGTTCTTTGGTTTCCTCCCATAGTCCAAAGACATGCAGGTTAGGTTAACTGTTGACTCCAAATTGCCCGTAGGTGTGAATGTGAGCATGAATGATTGTCTGTCTCTATGTGTCAGCCCTGTGATAGTTGGTCGACCTGTACAGGGTGTACCCGCCTTCACCCAGTGTCAGCTGAGATCAGCTAAATAAAAACATAACAATGGCTTAGCCGACGTATTGACAGAGCAGGCCAATTTACTTTGGAGTACAATATACAGTGATGAGTGAGGGCTCTACAGTTTGTAACACACCTTACAGCGCCATGATATACAGTATCCAACATGGAGACAATGAACTGATGCATTCATGTAAAGCAGATCACCGTAGTCAAGAACATGCAAGAATGTCGCTTCAACCAGTTTTTGTCTGACATCAAGAGAAAAACAAGACTTGTTTCTAAAATAAAAACCTAACTTCAATTTCAACTTTTTCACCAGACTCTGTATATAAGGTTTAAAAGACAGGTGGTCATCAATTAAAAATCCCAAGTATTTGTATGTGGAGACTGCCTCAATTCGTTGACCTTGAGTAGTAACAATACTCTGATTCAACTCCATCTTCCTAGAGTTAGAAAAGACCATAAAATCCAGTCTGCTGAGTTTCATGAATCTGGTTTACATACTCAAGGGTCAAAAGTCACTTTAAATTTTGATTTATGCAGACAAATGTGATGTG
This sequence comes from Sebastiscus albofasciatus, assembly GCA_916701655.1. Classification (NCBI taxonomy): domain Eukaryota; kingdom Metazoa; phylum Chordata; class Actinopteri; order Perciformes; family Sebastidae; genus Sebastiscus; species Sebastiscus albofasciatus. Next base: position 28,724 of record CAKAOI010000147.1, read on the forward strand.
TGTCTCATAATAACTTGTAACTGATGGTGGTTTAAACAGTTAAAGCACTGCTGCTTCCCAGCCATCCTTACCTCCTCTCTGCGTTTCTGCCAGCGGCCACAGGGACTCTCCTCCAGGATCTCTGACTCATCTTCACTTTCATCCTCATCCTCCGTTGCTGTGGTGGTAGGAGTCTGGATCATGGAGGCCACAGGCGAAGAAGAAGACACAGATGCTCCACTTTCTACCTGTTGAACATTACTGGTCAGGTGTGTCACTGCGGCTGTGACCTCTGGCTTGTTTCCCTCTGTACCTGGAGGATCTCCTATCTCCTGTGTCTCAGACATCATGACACAACTTGTATGCCTGCTGGCTTTTCTTTTCTTTCACCCAGACTCCTCCTGCTCCTCCTCCTGGGCTGCAACAAGTAGGATAGGAAGCCTCTTTCTTGCTTTCTCCTCTCTCTCTCTGTTTGAGCTGGTCACACATCCATTTCAGGCCTGACTTTTAACAAAGTAGAGCTGCAAAGAGGGAGGATCTGTAAACACACAAGACACATGCTTAGATTTGTAACATTTTGGCAAAAAAGTATAGTCTTTAGTCTATAGTTTAAGGTTACTTTCCCACCTAACGTTAGCTTAACTACCTACTGAGAGACGAACTATGCTTTAATGGTATAAGTTAGCTTGGACTCAGAGAGGCAGAGACACATGTTACACACTGTTACATCACATTAAAACATCACTCAGTCAAACTATAGCTAACTACTGTAGCTACTGTTCAACATTAGCTTAGAGAAGTTCAGCTGCTAACTTTCCCCCCAAGCTAACAAGCTAATGAAAGGTAAATAAACAACTAGCTAACATAAAGTTAAGTAGCAGTGTGTATATAGTAAAGCCTACCGTGGAACAGCAAACTACCACTGAATAAAGAGCCTTGGGTTACATACTGATGAGAAAGCAGTAAAAAGAGATGTTTTTAGACATAAACATGCTAGCTAGTTCGTCATAAAGATGCTGTATGTTGTTGGTTTCAGGTCTTTCTCTCTGAGCAGCAGCAGCAGCAGTGGGAGGGGCGGTGTGTTGAGGAGCTCTGGTTTGCGCTCAGGAAACGCAGTGGTGGAGAGTAGTGATGGGAGGTCAGGCTCTTTTTAGTGAGCCGGTTCATTTGGCTCAGCTCACCAAAAGAAGAGCCGGCTCTTTCGGCTTCCAAACGGCTCTTCGTTTTTACCACTTCTGCCTTTTATATAATGATGGCGAGCTGAAGCTTCATGAAGCATTGGAGATTTCCAGCAAATTGGTTCAGAAAATGGTTAATTTCTCGAGGCTTCATGTGCACAATAAACCACCTGGTGGTCAAAGAGTGTAAAACAGGCAGATATGATCTTAACTGTTTATATCATGTTTATTTTCGTTTATAGCTTATTTTGTATATTGGCAGAAATTAAATTTTTTATTCTTATTTTATTCTAACGTTTTCATCTATTCTTTTGTTATTATACTGTTTACTTGCACCAACAAAACCAAAGCAAATTCCTAGTGTATACTTCTTACTAGTGATGTTACCTGCTGTGCCGAGGCTTCAGAGTGTGTGTCGAGTAATCCAGGAAGTTTTCCGCGATGCGCGTATCGAGGCTTGTATCGTTTTAGAACAATGACGTCATTGATGACGTCCGAAGCCTCGCTGCACGGCCGTACCGCGTGACTGGTTCAGGAAGTGGTTCAGATCTTCACTGGTTAAACCAATGCCACTTTGCAGAAGTGACACAGAACACTAATATTACCCCTCCCACCATTATTATATTATATTACACTACACTACAATACAATTATTGACCAAAGGATTGGTTTACACACATAAGATGCATTACTCATAAAACAATTACAGTTTATTATACATGTATGTTATATACTCATAATAATACTTACTATAAAATACACATTATGTTATATATTATATAGATATAAATGGATTACATGGTAATATATATTTTTTCATTGTTTATGGTCATTCCCAACCGCCTTTACAGATCACATGGTTAAGATCATATCTGCCTGTTTTACCCTCTTTGACTTTGACACTCTTCGTTTTACTACTTCTGCCTTTTATAATTCAGCCAAATTTAGCACTGTTTTGACCTACGATTAGTATGTGTGCTCATATATCACTTAAATTATTCAATATAATTATACTAAACCTTATAATTTCCGGAATATCGTAATTTTACATGCTGCTTCGTTTCCGACTGTCACTCATCTTGTCTGCTATTCGCGCACCACACTCCTCTCTCTCTCTTTCTCTCCTCCTCTCCCTCCTGCTCTGACGTCATTAACACAACATTCAGTCACAGTCAGTGCATGGAGTGCCCGTGGCGCGGAGAAGATCATCCTATCATTCTGCCTTGAATTAATTAAAGAAAAAAGAAAAGAAAAAAAAACGGTTCTCGGACGGGAACCGGCTCTTATCGTTCACTTAAAAGAGTCGGCTCAATGAACTGGCTCGTTCGTGACCCACACATCACTAGTGTAGAGTTACTCCTCGACCTACAATATAAGTACAACACATGAAATATTGCTACATTGAATACAAGGTTAAAAATAACCCTATACTAGCAAGATATATTATTCTACTCAACAAATGTTCTAACTGTGTAGCCTAGTTTGTAGAGTCAAGGAGTAGGAGCAACCGGTGTTTTGTAGGGTCGTGTTCAGAAAGTATCCCGCAAATTGGGAATCTGGCAAACTCTCGCGAGACTAGCCAACCTATCCTATAATCCTAACCTTAACTATTCATCGAGGTCAACGCCTAACTTGAACTATTCTTCCGAGCTCAACGCCTAACCCAAACTATTAAAGTTTAACCATAACCATCTCGCGAGAGTTTCCCCAATTCGAGGGTTACCTTCTAGACCGACCTGCTCGGCGGGGCGAAGGAGGCGTCAGGAAATTGAATCAGAGAGGTGGAAAACAACGTCTCACTCCGTCTCGTTTACCGGGTATCAAAATGCAAAAGGACTAGTTTGCAAAATAAATAACATGAGAGGTAACAATTTACTGATTCTAATAAATAACCCTGATGATGTCACCAGGGTTATCTCGGGTTAGGCTTGGG
>CAKAOI010000147.1:31833-57803 GCA_916701655.1 Sebastiscus albofasciatus
GAATACAAGGTTAAAAATAACCCTATACTAGCAAGATATATTATTCTACTCAACAAATGTTCTAACTGTGTAGCCTAGTTTGTGGAGTCAAGGAGTAGGAGCAACCGGTGTTTTGTAGGGTCGTGTTCAGAAAGTATCCCGCAAATTGGGAATCTAGCAAACTCTCGCGAGACTAGCCAAGGAGGCGTCAGGAAATTGAATCAGAGAGGTGGAAAACAACGTCTCACTCCGTCTCGTTTACCGGGTATCAAAATGCAAAAGGACTAGTTTGCAAAATAAATAACATGAGAGGTAACAATTTACTGATTCTAATAAATAACCCTGATGATGTCACCAGGGTTATCTCGGGTTAGGCTTGGGGAAAAAATGTAGAGAGACATTTAGATAGGTAGATCGATAGATTGATAGATCGATACATAGATAGATAGATAGTAACTTTATTGATCCCGAGGGAGATTCAAGTTTCCAGCATCACAGTTCCATAGTACAAAACATGTTAGTAAAAAGGCAGTAAAAAAGTTAGTAGTGCAAAGTACAACAAAATATACCAGATATAAAAATACAAGGAGATGAAGAAAACTGTTAAAACTGAATATAGTGCAGGGAAACAGCTGCGATACAGGACTATTAAAAAAGTGAATATAGTGCAGAAGAGACTGTTAAAAAGGCTTGGGATATAAATTTAGAAAGACATTTACAGAGCAAGAGAGAGGATAGGAGATGAAGTTTGACCTGGATGTCCTCATGTTTTCCAAAGATCAATTTCCTGCTGTATTTTCAGTGTCAAATAATGTTATTTTTAATTGTTATAAACTGGATATTATTACATCAATTGACCAACATGATCCAAAATCAAGGATCACATTTAGAGGGATATCTGGGAAAATGTTTTATCCAAATTCTTGCATGAACATTTGTCTTTATCAGAAACAATATTACTAGAATATAAAAATATCCCTATTATCAAGCCTCTGTCACGTACATTTCTGCTCTACATGGTTTCGATTTCCTCCTGCTTTTAGTCTTTGTGCTAAACATATCCCAGATCAACTCTGTACTGGACACAGAGATGATCTACAGTACATCTTCTCATATGACTAAGTAAGATGTAAACAAGTCCCACAGTAATGTACTGTTTCTATAATATATTCTCAATATGAGGCAACATTAAAGTGTTTATGGACTATGAATGCAGCTTGTGGGTAAGATACTGAGTGGCCAGAAAAAAAGAAACAGGTTGATGTGATGAATTGCAATACAACAGCCCTGTAATGAATGTTCAGTTTTTGTTGACACTTTATTTGCTTGTGTGTTGACTTAATTATGTTTTTGAATTTGAACTGAATTTAATAATGCATTTCAGTGTTTCAGGAAAATTCCTGTCTGTCCGTAATGATCCATCTTCTGTGTAATGAGACAAGCTACATTGTTCTGTCCCACTTATGGTAAAATAACATGTACTTTAATGTACATGTACTTTTTATGTCTGTGGCCACCTACAGCCTCTTCCAGCAACTTTCAGTTGCCGCCTTCACTTGCAGATTCTGACAGACATCTGTGGCCAAACCTCCACCTACAGCCTCAGCAAGGAACAAGCACCTCTGCCTCCATCTGCTGTTTCTCATAAAAAGTTGCCATCCAAATCTACACCTACAGCCTCTGTCAGCAACCTGCAGCTGCCAACTCCACCTGCAGATTCTGACAGATAGCTGTGACCAAACCTCCACCTCCAGCCTCAGCAAGCAACAAGCATCTCTGCCTCCATCTGCTGCTTCTTGCAGACAGCTGCCAACTGAACCTCTACCCACAGCCTCTTCCAGCAACCTGCATTTGCCGTCTCCACCTGCAGATTTTGACAGACAGCAGTGGCCAAACCTCCACCTACAGCCTCTGTCAGCAACCTGCAGTTGTCGCCTCCACCTGCAGATTCTGACAGACAGCTGTGACCAAACTTCCACCCACAGCCTCTGCAAGCAACAAGCACCTCTGCCTCCATCTGCTGCTTCTTGCAGACAGCTGCCAACTGAATCTACACCTACAGCCTCTGTCAGCAACCTGCAGGTTGAATCTTGCAGGTTGCACGTAAAAGCTTCAAAGTTCACGAGTGGGATATTTACTGCCGTATTTTATATCACAGAATAAAACGTTAAAACCTCTTAAGCTTGTGTTAACTACAGACCTCCTTTCAGGAATCCAACTAAAAACCTCATTCAATAAACACTGTTTACTTCGAGACGAGGGAACCGGAAGTGCTCAAGACTACATCATTTCCGGGTTGTGCCGTTTTTTGTTTAACTTTACTACAAATTATACAAATATAGGACAGATTTATTTTTGTCCTTTTCAAGTATAGTTGCCGTCTCATTCATTATTTTCAATTTATAAAACCATCTGTATTAAAATAAGTAATTTGGTTGCGATGGTGATCAGCTCGAAGAACAGTCAAGATAGTTCCCCTCTGATGTTAGTCTGGAAGGAGCGGTTCGTTAATTAATGTTACAGCTCTGAAAAGTGTGTCTATATTCAATTCAATTCAATTTGCTTTACTGGCATGACTGTCAGGTGAATAATATTGCCAAAGCTTCAATTCATTAATAAATAAAAATATAAAAAAGAACAAGATAAAAACAAAAACATATATGTACATATATACAATTCATTAAGCAAATTACAATATATAGATATTTACAAAGAACATGCATGTAAGTGGAAGAAAACAATAAAGAAGTAATTAATGTTTGTTGTGTCAATAAAACAAACAAACAAATAAAAAACAATTAATAACAATATATTACAATATCAAAGGAAAAAATGTAAAAAACAAAAAAAAAACAAAAAAAAACAAAAAAGCAACCCATGAAGTGGAGGAGTAAATAAAAGGCAGAGTGTGAGTTACATCTATTATGTTGTTGTTGTGGTTGTCTCTAATTAGGCTGTGCACTTGCACTGACATATCCTGCAGCTTCTATGGCGATGACACTATTTTCTCCAAGTAGATGTTGTATTTTCTTTCTCCAAGTAGATGTTGTATTTTATTTTACAAAGCAATTTCATCAAGTCATTAAAACCCATACATGTTATGCTGTATGACTATATTAAATAAACATTTTCTTTTTTTATAAATTCATTTTTATTTGGAGACAAGAGTGTTTCCCTTTTTTTTTTTTTTAAGTGTACATATAAACATTGTGCCCGCCCGCCCACCCGTCTATTCGTGGGGTACACACCTACAGTAGCAGAGAGGGAAAGAAAAAAAAAGAAAAAATCAATTTAATCAGGATCGCATTTAGCTGCGCACAATGTCTAAATAATGGGGAAAAAATAAAATAAATAAATAAATATACATATATACATATATATATATATACATACATACACACCTGCATATACACACAAATATATATACACATACAAACACATGTGTACATACATACATAATCATAACATATTCCCAAGAACCCTATATATTTGGGGTGCCATGAAGAGAGAAACAGAGCACCATATCAGATTGACAGCAAGCTAATATTGATTAAAATAGAAATGGTAAGAGTAATTCTATTAAATAAACAAATATACATGTAAATATGCATACACACACTCATATACCCACATGTTCATGCCCATACATACACGTATATATTGCACACATATATATATACACACACATACATATATATACAAATAAACATTTTCATTAAAAACATAATTTAGTGTTTCCAATCTACAGCGTTTAAAAGCGAAACCGGAAGTCTCCAGAGGTGAACCCTCTCGTCTCGCTTGTAGACGGTTTGTACAGCTGTTTCACGTTGCTAATATTCTGCGCAAGAAGATTGTTATCCACGATTTTACATGCAGCAGGGCACAGTGATGCAAACAAGCTCGCTGGAGGAAAATAAAGGGATTCTTGTGTGAGCTGCTGCCTTTTGGGATAGTAAAAAAGAAGAAGGCCCCTGTCTCTCTCTTCTTCGCAACACTATGCGGAGGCTTAACGACACCGACACTGTACGTTTATAAGGGCTGTTTAATGGACGAAGGAGACGTTGTGAGGCTGAGGAGGTAGTCAGGACAACAGCTGAGGAGAGAGGAGCGATAGCAACCTAGCTCTCGTACAACAGCCTCGGTCATCATGGCTACGAATGGTAACAACGTACCGCCTGGGATGGGAGAGATCATCCAGTTAAACGTCGGTGGGACAAGGTAAGCTCCGTGAACAGGACAAGCCCGACAGATGATGCTGATGGTCATCATTGATGATATCTGCATGGCCAAGCAGCCATGGATGTAGCTGAAGTAGATAACAAGGTTGTGTACTTTATCATTAACTACTCTTCTTCTTATTCACTTTCTCACTCACTCTCTCCCTCTTTCTCTCTCTCTCTCTCTCTCTCTCTCTCTCTCTCTCTCTCTATCACACACACACACACACACACACACACACACACACACACACACACACACACACACACCTGGGGTTTATTGATGAACACACTGTTATTGCACTGACCCACACAGTGTTTGTAATAGATGTGCTATTGTGTCTTTATACTTTATAGGTTCAGCACCTCCAGACAGACTCTGATGTGGATCCCAGACTCCTTCTTCTCAAGGTGGGTTATAAATGTTAATGTCAGCATTATTTGGACTCTCTTAAAAAAAAAAAAAAAAGATGATGCATGAAATAGAAATGGACTGCAATATTTGAAGAATCAATTGAAGTATTAAGTGCAATATTAAAGGTCCCATATCATGCTCATTTTCAGGTTCTTACTTGTATTTTGTGTTTCTACTAGAACATGTTTACATACTTTAATGTTTTAAAAAAACTTTATTTTCCTCATGCTGTCTGAATATACCTGTATTTACCCTCTGTCTGAAACGCTTCGTTTTACTGCATTTCAACGGAATTGCGTTTCTAGGAAACAGTTTGTGTCCACGTTTACTTCCTGTCAGCTGATGTTATTTACATACATTGCAACAGGAAATAAACTGGGACACTTTTATAATGTTTACGTTTAAAATGGTAGTGGTCTAAATATTGTATATTTGTGACATCACAAATGGATAGAAATCCCAACGGCTTGTTTCAAACGCACAATTTCTGAATACGGGCTGTGTGTGTTTCTCTGTATATTGAGCGTTTTGATAGTTTAACAGTATTTCTAAAGCACTTAAACCTGCTTTATAATATAAAAGACATGAAAATCTCACTTTTTACCATATGGGACCTTTTAATTTCAGCATTTGGACTCTCTTAAAAAAAAAGATGATGCATGAAATAGAAATGGACTGGTTTGTGCAATATTTGAAGAATCAATTGAAGTATCAAGTGCAGTATTAAGATAAGATATTCCTTTATTAGTCCCGCAGTGGGGACATTTGCAGTGTACAGCAGCAAAGGGGTAGTGCAAAAAAACAAGATGCATCGGCTAACACAGTAAAAAAAAAAAAAAAAAAAGAGCTAAACAAACTAACAAAATATGAACCATTTAAATAGAAGGAAGTATAAAAAATAGGAGCAGTATATATAGTATTGACAATAAACAGACTATTAACAAAGTTGCACAAGTGGAAAATGATATTGCACAGTGAGAATGAAATGAAATTCCACCTGAAAATATCAGGTTATTGTCACTTTTTGGTGTGTAAATGGTCTACTGGGAGCAGTGCTGGTTGTGGAGTCTTGACAGCTGCTGGAAGGAAGGACCTGTGATAGATAGTGCTACTTCACACACTTTGGGTGGAGCAGCCAGTCACTGAAGGAGCTCTCCAGTGCTGAGATGGTGTCCTGCATGGGGTGGGAGTCATTCTCCATCATGGATGACAGCTTAGCCATCATCCTCCTCTCTCTATTAGAGTATACATTATGAGGAACATGTGGCTGTGTATGGCAAAAAATGGAAGTGAATGTGTAAGTGTTTTAACACATACTGTAAATATTTAATAACCTGACTAACATGGGGCTCAAATGGAGTACATTTAACATGTCTAGACACCCCCTTAAATAGGCTAATTAAACTGTACTAGTACTATTGCTACAAAATGTAGGATCTACCAGAAACAGGCAAAAAAAACAGGTGCAACTAGGAATGCACCGATACTGGATTGAATACTGGGCCGATATTGACTCAAATAGCTGGATTGGGTATCGGTGACAATGGAGCCGATATATTCATTTCAATTCTATATATACTATATACATTTTATACTGAAACTTCCTGTTTAAGTTTTTACCAATTTGTTGCGCCATTAAAAAGGTTTACATTTCAATTGTAATTCCTGTTAATTTTGAAGATTTTGAAGTTGCTGATGTACAATTTATTATCTTAATAATAATAACAATTCATTGAATTTATATCTACGTATTTATTTGTTAGGAAAGCACTATTTAAGTAAAGCCTGATGTTGCCTTACACATAAAAGAATGATCCCAGTCACTTCCACACAGTGAGACATACAGCATATTAATTAAATACAGTCTTGGTATAGAGACTGAAAAAGTCAGATCGGTGCATCCCTAGTTGCAACCCGGTAAAACAAAATTTGTATTACATAATTAATGTTTAGTAGTGTTCCACTGTCTCCCATCTTTCCTGCTTCATACTTCTACCATTCTGGTGATGGAAAATATCAGGGGATTACAGTCTGCTATGAATTGCTGTGTTACTTTTATAAATGTTGTCACTTTTGTTTATTTTAGTGAGTCAAAAGTTTTGTGGGGGGGGTTTGGAAACTGTCATTCCAATATATGGACTATGTTTCATCATACATGTGTGTTTTCACATGAATCTGAGTGAGTTATTTAGGTGTGATGGGAACCCACTGTTACAGTGAAACAGCTGATCGGGGTTGGGCAAATACCACAGTCGGAACAAACTCAAACATTGGACTGAGCTCACGGTTTGACAACAGCTGACCAAGTAGTGCTAAATGCCTGTCGGGTCTGTCTGCCAGCGCACCTGTCTGTCTGCCTGCCTGTCAGTCTCTCTGCAGTGTGCAGTCAATATAAAGTCATTCTTCATATGTACTTACAGCACATGCTGATGCAGCTGCACTAATCTGTAGTTCAGGGTCAACAGGTCAGAGTCACTGTGCAGAATGTTTACTTCAGGTAGTGGTAACGCTGTTGGTAAGTGAAAATGGAGAAGTCCTTGGGTTAACTGGAGCGCTGTGCGTGTGTTTGTGTGTTTTCCAGTTTGCTGAGTGGAAGGATATCCACTCTTCGGGATGAAACCGGAGCCGTGAGTATAGCCTTTGTTGCTTCTTATTGAAAACTAGGACAGCATCTGCAGGCCACGTCTGAAAATCCTCTAAAAGCTTCCAGCAGATAGGACATGACATTTTTTTCTGTCTGTTGTGCTGCAGTTTACTGAAATGTAATGCATGGTCCTAAGATTATATGTGTATGCTCAAGAAGACATAAGATATGACATCATACCATTAAATTCCACCCACTTTCCTACAGTATGTCTCAAGTATTCTTCAATGCCTTTCGATGTCAGAAAGTAGTGAAACAGCCCATTGTGCTTGCAAACAATTACCTTATAATAATGTTATAACTTTCATAATATATGTTCCTCCTCTTCCAGATCTTTATTGACAGAGACCCCACAGCTTTCGCACCAATTTTGAATTTCCTCCGAACCAAAGAATTGGACCTGCGGTAAGGAGTCCTGACACCATTCAGACAATAGGAAGACATTAGGTTGAGTTGTAACCAGAGTCTTACTGAATAGTACTTTTTTTGTTTTTCTCTGTAGGGGCGTCAACATCAGCGTCCTGCGACATGAAGCAGAGTTTTACGGCATAACTCCTTTAGGTGTGTAGCTTTACAGAGTTTTTGGAGGAATAATGCACCTGCCTGTTATCAAGTTTGTCCTGTAGCCAATACATTTTTGTCACAAGAGCAGTCACTACGTGTCTACAACATCACCAGGTACTGCATACCAGCTGAGCACGTGGGCACAGTTTGAACAGCTTTAGTACGTGTGGGAACAGTCTGAACAGCTTTAGTACTGTACAAGTGAACGGTCATTAAAGGGAAATGTTGTCCTGAAACAACTTGACCAACGTCAAAACCTCATTACTGTTAGTTCCATAATCTCTAATGTTTTACTTCCTGTTTCACTGTTTGTAACTTCCCTGCATTGTCTGTATTTGAATGGGAAGGTTGCCTTTGTGAAAACTGATCACCTGCTTACAATCATAACATGCACAGCAATACACACAGCATGATACAATGCAAAGAGAAATTACATAGAATTTAAATTGCGGTGTATTGCTTCAACTCAAAGACAGGATCTAATCAGTCATGAACTATATAACTTAACAATAACTTTGTCAAAATGATTAGAGAAAATATAAAATTAAGAAATAGAATATTCTAACATACTAGCAGCAGCAAATACAATCATCCACTACATTCTTCTAATTGTTATTTTTTGTTTATGTTTTACTGTAATTAAATGAGTAGTCACTTCATCTTGAAAAATATCTATCATGTTACTCTGGTCATCCTGGGCTCATTGCAGTTGTGTGTGTGTGTGTTTGTACCTATGTGTGCAGTACGGCGCCTGCTGCTGTGTGAGGAACTGGACCGCTCATCGTGTGGTAGCGTTCTCTTCCATGGTTACCTGCCGCCCCCAGGTAAAAAAGCAGCTGAATATAGAGTAAACCAAATAACTGTGAACAGAATATTCAACATATGTTCCAAAAAAGGAAGGCAACAACCTGTTTTTAAGTCACAGAATACTATAAAAATACAAATCTGCGCACATTTCTCCATATTTATTAATGTCGGTGTATGTTTCCTCGACAGCCATCCCGGCCCGTAAGCCGAGTCCTGCCTCCGCAGTCTCTGGTCCCTCCTCTGACGAGCGGCCGGGTCCAAGCGGAGCCGAGGGCTTCACCCGGGTTGGTCCCCCTCCTCACCCTTCCCTCTCTGGCCCACCAGGAACAGACGACAACCGCAAACTGGGTGAGTTACCTGGGCCAACCTTATGAAGTGTGTCTGAATGTAAAAGATAAATAATGGTGTTAATCTGTAGATTGTATATACGATTACAGCTGTGCCAGAAATCCATCTCAGCATCATAGCATAAAAAAGCAAGCAGCAATGACTCTTATTTTGACACTGTCTGCCTTCTGCCTGCCATTCACAGACTGCGTGTATACTGCATATGCTCTAGCATTCATACTGTTTATGTCTGTTTCTACATGTGTGTCACATCTGTATGTGTATGCCAGTAAGAGAGTGTACTATACGTACAGTTTATGCTCCTCCACATGTGCGTGTGTTTCTGTGAATGTGCATTAATGCTGGAGCTAATGTGACCTGACACATCCTTTTAGTGCGCAGCCTAGTTTCCCATCGGCCTACTCTCTTTTGAGGATGACATCAGAGAATATAGTTAGCTACAGTAAACAAAGAGTGTAACTGTGCTCTGGACTGACGCAGAAGGATTAGGGATGGCTGTTTTATATCATGCAATAATTTGAAGTAAATGTCACTGATCCCTGCCTGGCTTTCGACCTTTGAATTGCCGCCCACGTTACCATTTTATTCAGCAGTTCAGATAATGAATAAGGAAGTGAAAACAAAATGGCCATCTAGTCTGATTATCAGGCTATGAAACTAGTGTGTTTAAGTGTATTTTGTGTGTGTGTGCAGGTCCTGTGGTTGACCCCAGAAAGGTGCTGATTATAGCGGGACACCACAACTGGATTGTAGCAGCGTACGCACACTTTGTCATCTGCTACAGGTAATTCTCTGCCACAGCACGGTTGGTTGAAACATTTCCCATCCACTCTATAGTTCATGAGGGGGGAGACATTAAATTATTTATGAAGGGAAGAAGGAGTCATTATCTGTTGTGTCTCACATTTCTCACTAAATGCTTCTATGTCTGTGCCAGCTGTCATCTTTGGCTCTATACATGTTCGGTCAAATTAGTGAACTATTTATCTTTATTAAAACAAGCAGACAAGTTGAGAACAAAATGCCATTTGGTTTAGTTTTACGAGCTGCTTATGCATTGTTTAAGCATGTAATAAAGGTGGTAATGAAAGCTGACTTTTTTCAAAACAGATCTATTAGTTCATAACTGCCCTTGTCATTTAAAGCAGTGATTCTCAAAGTGGGGTCACTCTGTCAGGAGGTCTGCGAAATAATTTGCTCTAAATTATAAAATTGTGCCGTATCATTAAAAAGTGCATATCTACAGATGGGGACCATTTGCGCCAATAAAACAAGTATATTGTGTCTCCCACCTACGTTAGCTTGGGGCCAATAGAAACTATGATTGTGACACACAGCAATAAGTTAATTATCTCTTAAGTTGAATCACTTACTGAAAGTCAGCTTTAGACTGATGCGTTTAAATTAATTAATTAATTTTGTGAAAGCTTTTAAGATCAATTACTTGAAATGTAGACTATAAATGCTGTCAAGTTGAGTCCAAATGCAATATGAATAAAATGACCCTCTATTTAAAGGTGTATATAAATGGTATTGATAAGTGGACTAATAAAGGATTATCTAATTATTATTATTATTAATAATTATTACTAATCTTATTTTATCTTAACATGATTCAAATTGAAATGTGTTTCTGTTTATCACTATGACACAGGTCTGAAGTATGTAGGTCGAAACATTTTAGAATATAAATAGTTCCTAAGGCATCTAAGAGTACAAATGGTAGTAAGCATTATATTTATATTTTGTTTATAATGATTTACACATTATCTGTGTTATGATTATGGGGGGGTCCTTGGTATAAAAGTATAAAACGCTGTATTATAGCTAATCCTTTGGGTGAGAATAAAAGCAGAGCTAAATGTTTGTCTGTGTGTGATTTGGCTACAGGATAAAAGAATCTTCTGGATGGCAGCAGGTGTTTTCCTCCCCCTACCTTGACTGGACTATTGAACGCGTCGCGCTTAACGCCAAGGTAGTGGGTGGCCCGCACGGAGACAAGGACAAGATGGTGGCCGCCGCCTCTGAAAGCAGCATCATCCTCTGGAGCATCCAAGATGGAGGCAGTGGAAACGAGATAGGTAAACAAAGAGTTACTGCATGTTTGTGTCTTGTGTGTGGACCACCTTGCTGACTTGTGAGCCCCTTTGACCTCCTGCCATCTCTGTGACTCAGTCTTCACTCTCCATCCACTTTCAACTCCTGTCCCTCCCCACCACCCCAGGTGTGTTCAGTCTCGGTGTACCTGTGGACGATCTCTTCTTCATCGGGAACCAGCTGGTGGCTACAAGCCATACAGGGAAGGTCGGGGTGTGGAATGCCGTCACGCAGCACTGGCAGGTAGGAGGGTGTGTGTGTGTGTGTGTGTGTATGCGTGTCTGGGTGAGATGTAGAGAGATAGTCAAGGAGTGCTGAGTGATTCTTCTCCTCGTTTGTGTTTTACTAAGTGAGTGAACATTACAGTGAGGTCATGAGGCCTTAATGAGTATTCAACCATTCATTGAATGTACAGTATGTGTGCTTTCTATTGAGCAACAGTGACTTCACAGAATAAAACTGCACTGATCGTGAGTTCACCTTGTTGTGTGTGTATATGTTCAAGGTTCAAGATGTGGTTCCTATTACCAGTTGTGACACAGCAGGCTCCTTCCTCCTCCTGGGCTGCAACAATGGGTCCATCTACTACATAGGTACACGCATGCTTATACACACACACACAAATACATGTGCACACACAGGGTTTCCTTCTGTCTGCCACTAGGTTTATTGGATGTTTGACCTCCTTTACACCTGGCATTAAAATGCATCTTGTATCCAGATTGTATCTAGATATGATTTAACCTGAAACTGAAGCTCCGGAGCCCAAAAAATGGTACTCGAGACAGCCCTAGCGTTACATATTTCCACCGATGTAGTTCTTGTATGTGGATTAAAAACACAATTGCATTTACACTTGTGTTCAATGTGGTCAGAATGTGTCCCTGACCACCTCACCATCACAATCCATCCTCAGTGCATTTAAGTGCACCTGTAATTTCATGTGGTCAAGCACTATCCGGCATTTAATGCCAGGTGTGAAGGGGGTCTTTGTGAAGTTAGTGATGTGACTTTGACTTCATAAAATGCTTCTAAGAAACACCATGGTGATTTATTTTCACCAACTAATTTTTATCTAAAGGATTCTGAGTCAATGCAGGGATTGGATACTGGATCTAGATTTCATAAAATGGCGTCAAGCCTCAACACGTTAACATTTTGTCTTCCTCTTTTCAGACATGCAAAAGTTTCCACTGAGGATGAAGGACAATGATCTTCTAGTGACGGAGCTTTATCACGACCCTTCAAATGATGCCATCACTGCGCTGTCTGTCTACCTCACACCTAAAACCAGTCAGTACACCAATTTTTATCTTCTAAAAACAAAGAAGAAAGTAAACTTAAAATATGTTATCCCTGCATATAATTGTCTGTTTTTTCCTTTTCACATGGTTTCAGCTTTGGTGTAACATAAATCAGTTACTAAAATGTGTTGTGTCTTTCTGTCTTCCCCTCCCTCTCTCTGCTCTCTTACTGTAGGTGTGAGTGGGAATTGGATAGAGATAGCCTACGGGACGAGCAGCGGTGCAGTGAGAGTGATCGTGCAACACCCGGAGACGGTGGGATCGGGCCCTCAGCTCTTTCAGACATTCACTGTGCACAGGAGCCCGGTGACAAAGATCATGCTGTCTGAGAAACATCTGGTATCAGGTGAGGAAGGTGTAAAAGATAGGAGGGTTAGACGAGCAGTTTCTCTGTTGATAGAGGGAAGTGGAGTGGGTAATGGAAGACTATACATGACAAAATCAATCATCTCTTGTTCATCACATTCTCTGTTACGCACCTGGGTGTATTACCTGTGATTGAAATCTTGTGTTGTTCTTCCGTCAGTGTGTGCGGACAACAACCACGTTCGGACGTGGACTGTGACCCGGTTCAGAGGGATGATCTCCACCCAGCCAGGCTCCACCCCTCTGGCGTCCTTCAAAATACTGTCCCTGGAGGAGACGGAGAGCCACGGGAGCTACGGCTCTGGGAATGATATTGGTGAGAGAGAGTTCAGAAGAAAAGATTGGAAGGAAATTGTAGAAGGCAAGATTGATTACTGGCAGTGAAGGATAGATGCATTTATAAGATGGAAGAGAGAGACTGTCTGATACTGTCCTTGGAAAAGAGCGGCAGGTTTGGGATTGGCATTAGTAGCAATGGGTGGATCTGATCTTCACATTCAAATTTAGTAGATAGCATGTACACTATGTGCAGATTTGAATATGTGTGCTAGCAGCTGTGCGACACGCTAAATCCTGGGAACATGAATTAAACTGCTACCAGTTTTATAATTGTAAATTCATCAAAGAGCTGGTGAATTACCGTAAAGAGACACAAAAGTGGACCCATCACTTACTTAACAAGACAAATCAACAGTATTTTGTGGTGGACTTGCTGAATCCAGATGTAAGATGGCAGGCTGGTGTAAAGGTAGAGAGTGATTGTGTTTTCTGCTCTCAGGTCCATTTGGAGAGAGAGACGATCAGCAGGTTTTCATACAGAAGGTGATCCCCATCACCAACAAACTGTTTGTGAGGCTCTCATCTACTGGAAAGAGGTATAATGTTCTCCGTCTGTCTTTTCTCTTTCACCTTTGCTCCTCTGACTTTTAAAGTTTCTTTCTTTCCCATTGTTAGTCAACTTATCTGTAAGTTTTTAGGACTTCTGTTTGACCTTTGCTACTGTACATGTTAACGTATGTGTGTGTGTTTGTCAGGATCTGTGAGGTGCAGTCAGTGGATGTGACCACCATCTCTTGCTTCATGGTGCGGGAGTGTGAGGGTTCGAGCCGGATGGGGTCGCGACCTCGGCGCTATCTGTTCACCGGTCACGGCAACGGCAGCATCCAAATGTGGGACCTGACCACTGCGATGGACAACGCTAACAAAGGAGAGGAGAGGAAGAGAGAGGGTGAGGAGATAGAGACCGATAGAAGGAGAAAGGGAGGCTGAGAGAAGGAGAGAGACAGAACTGTGGAAGGAGACATTGTGTGTGTTCATGGGGAAAAAGACAAAGAACACTAGAACAAGACTACTATTTCTAGGATTAAATGTATTTATTACTTTCTTTCGATAAAATACTGTATGTGTGTGTGTTTTGTGTCTGACAGAAGTGGGCGGGCCTTCAGAGGAGGAGCTGCTGCAGCTGTTGGACCAGTGCGACCTGAGCACCTCCCGCTGTGCTACACCAAATATTAGCCCCGCCCCCTCCGTGCTGCACCACACACGCCTCAGAGAGTCCTGCTCAAGGTTAGAGAGAAAGTTCACGTACACACACACACGCATGCACACACACACATTACAGATAAACAGGTATATACATGGACAGGCTTATATAATAAGGAACCAATCAATCACAGTTAATAACACCCCCTGTGCTACGGTTGTCAGACAATATGTACTGTATGAAGTGTTGTGAAATCTCTTACCTGTCTCACTCTTTTCTCTTCTGTCAGTCTGCAGTTACAGGCCCAGGAGCCCATTCCTGAGAGCCAGGCTACTTACGGAGCAGTGCGGCCCTACAGAGAGAGCCCCCTGCTGGCCCGCGCTCGACGAACCGAGTCCTTCCACAGCTACAGGTGAAATAATCTCTCTAATAATCTATCTGTCTCACTGCGCAGATAAACAACACACATTTCCCCACTGATCACTAGAGATTGAAAATATGCAGCGCTGTGTCTTTCCAGAACCAGGAGTGAGGACCTAGTTTTGAAACGCAGCCTCCCTGCGTGCCAGTCTGATAATAATCTGATTAAACTATTTGCATGTATGCTTGGAAACGGCTGAGTTGTCCTTGTCTGTATTTTGTTTATTCATCTATCCACCTGTAACTGACTCCATCCCCTTTGTCTTTCCGCAGAGACTTCCAGAACTTCAGCCTGAGTCGAGGTGTCCTGGACAGCACAGGTCCGACGTCCACACAGGGCCCCAGCCAGACCCTCGACGTCCGCCGTTCGCTCTGTGACTTTGGGCCTGAGGACAGCGAGAGGAGAGCCTCAGCTATGGAGTTCTGGGCCTGCCGAACAGCCTGTTCGAGCTCTAACACAATCATCGGAGGTATGACGACCGCTGGCCTCTCCGGGGCGAAGACAGAAGGCGGTCAAGAGTCGCCACGGCAACCTCCTGACAGCCCAGTTCCCGGAGGCGACGTTAGGCGGAAGGTGCCCCCACAAACAGAGGATGGAGAGGGATCAGGATCAGGGGGAGAGGGGGTGAAGGTGGAGGGAGGTGTGAGGAAGAGGGGAGTACTCGAAGGAGGCTTTCTGGGGAGAAAGAGGGCTCCGCCAGTCCCCCTCCTGTCCTCCCTCCCCTCTGGATCTGATGGTGGTGGCAGCGACTCATCTTCCAATGCCTCCCCCTCCCCGACCAAACTGTCTTCCTCCACCTCACCGCGACACAGGAAGCTGACCTCCGAGTCGTCCAATCAGGACAGCAGCCTGTGACACCACCCTTTTTCTTTTGATCCCAATCAGAGGAACATGTGGGAGATGAGTTCTGGGTATCACAGTTGAGGAGGAATGTGGCTGTCTGAGGTGTCGTTCATGATGTAACTGGATGAAGGACCTCCACATCTGACGCTACCATGCTTTAATGAGTCTGTGTCTCAGGACGAGTCTCCTTTAATCGCTGAAAGACTTTTATTTAAACCATACACCTTTTTCTTAATTTAAGTCAGTGGAATCTATTTGACATGACGAAGCAGTTACATCCAAACAGCTTGCCATCTCAACCAGGGCAGGAGTGCATTTCATTTTGGATCTGTTAAGGGATTTCAAGTTTTATCACACTTGTAAAATCTGCTGGGTACAACTGGAGCTCCTCCTATCTCTGTTTGAACTTTCAGGCACAAATCTGATAGCAATTTACCAGCACAGTTAGTCCTGGAGAAGTGCTGAAATCAGTTTATCTCCCAATGTTGTTGTCGTTTTGTCGATGTCGTTCACTCTACATCTTAACAAACATACAGTAACTACAGGAACATGCAATAGTCTGTCTGGCCAGGTGCTGCAAGGGCGTATTGTTGCTGCCTGTTTGGTTGAAGCACAAGCAAGTGTTAGGCCACTGATGTGTAGATTGAATCATTCAATCATCAAGGTTCAGGCGAATGAAAATGAAACAAAAACAAGCACAGTGCTCGTAATAGAATGAGGGTTTCAAACACCATCTAAGGCGCGCTTTATCTTTAGAGACCCTTAAACAGATAATGGAAGCAAAATGGAATTGACAAAGGCACAGTTTGTACTTTTATCAGATATTTAAAGTGTTTTTATCGACTTATACTCTGGTACGAATGACTTAGTTCAGAACCTGACATAAATCATTCAAGCTTACGCAAAAAAACCTGATTTCGAAGAGAAAACTAACAACTAACAATTACTTTCATTATCAGAAACTTTTTAAATAACGCATCACAAAAATGATCGAATTACAATTATATAAAAAATAGGAAAAAAAGATGAAATCTGTACATTTGAGAAGCTGAAACCAGCAGATGTTTGCTATTTTTGTCAATTACATTTTTGGTGATTGACCAAACAATTAAAGAGCCAGTGTGTAGGTACGGTGGCTGACGCAAAAACACGAATGGCCCTCTCTAGAGCCAGTGTTTGGTTTGTCTGTTAGGGGCTACTATTGAAACATAGCGGTGCAATATGGTGGCCGGCTCCGTGAAGAGAGGACCCTCACCGTATTTAGATATAAACAGCACAATCTAAGGTAAAAAAGGAACTAGGAAAACTCAACGATTCTTATTTCAGGTGATTATACACTAAAGAAAACATACTTAATATTATATTCCATTTCTGCCAACAGATCCCCCTAAATGCTACACACTGTTCCTTTAATTCACTAACTGTTTCAGCATTTCAAATTTGTCAAAAGGATAAGGCCCCTTTCTCAAACTAATGATGATGTTGGGTCTCTGTGACAATATGTGCAATCTGTCCTTCAGTGAATTTTTACTTAAATGTACCTTAAAAATGTTTCCCTAGCCTGAACCTTGGCAGCTACTTGAACCCTAATGTGTATCCACTTTGCTGCAGCCAGAGACACAATGGACACAATGGACACAAAAAGACAACAGTCAACAAGCAGTTAAGTCATTTCGCGGCTCCAACACGTAGTAAAACCTTCCTGGGTTTGTTGTTTGACGGCTCAACGACTCAACTATGCAACAGTGGAGTTAAGATGCCGAAGAGCTAAACTAACACTCTGATTTCCACATGTAGGCTTCAGGATTGCTTAATAGTGATGATGTGTTACACACTGTTGTTTGCCTGCAGCAACATTGAATCCTCATGTGAGCAGGTGCCTGTTTTTCACTACAGCTGGCTATCTGAAATTTTATTTTACAAGTTCCACACCAATTGCATTATTAACGTTTACCAACAGTAGCATATCTGCCTCCCTGCTCCTCAACGCAGCTAAAAGAAAACCGGAAACTGTTGTGTGCAACATGTGACTTGCAGTGTATTGACCTTTCACTGCAGACATTTTGACTCCTTATAGCAGGAAAAGCTCAGGTGAAACAAATTAAATTAGTGATGGTTCGTTTCCATGAAGTGTCCCAGTGAGCCATGACATTATCAATCACACCTTTGCTTTTCCTGCTGTGGCAGGCCAACATGTCTGCCACGTCATCCAACGCAGCAATCTGAGGAATTTTCATAAAACATTTTGTAAGTGTGAATTTGAAAACAAATTAGTAGCACAGAGCTGGACGCTTACAGTTTGAGGAAAGTTTTATGTTTGTTTTTTTGGGCGGGGGGAGAAGAATGATCCATCAAAAAAAATCACATTCAGACTAGCAGTGACGGCAAATCAAATATACAACAATTAATGTTTTGTGGTACATACGGTATATGACCTTTTCCTTGATATCTAAACAGAGAGAAATAATTTGGTACATTGTTTTTTCACTGTTTAGACAGCTAGAAAAAGTCAAACTAAATTTTCACAGTGGTGCCTGTGCAAGATCACACTAATTATTATTTATATTTTATTTTTTTACAGTATCACAATATAACTACACTCAACTCAATAGAAGGACCTGGTACACTACATCACTTTACTCCTGCTGAAACAGATTTTAATGTGTCTTGTTGTTGTTTTGGATGACTGTTGCAGTGCCTTATTTAACTTGTTTGACGGTTATCAGCCTGTTTGTGTGTTTTCATTGAAACGGATTCTGACCAAAGGCTTGTGAAGACTGTGGAGCCACGTAACGGACCCGACTGAGGGGTCAATTGAATCGATGGGCATCACAGTACATATTAAATTATCATCATCTATTGTAAACTGTACATAATCTTGACATAGATGAAAACTGGAAAGTCCATCTTGGTTATGACAATATAGTTGTGAAGGCTTAAAAGGACAGCTGAAACGTGAATTGGCAGCAACCTTAATTAGTTATTTTGTGAGCTAAACCTGCTTCTTTTTACTGCTTTATCCCCTCTGAGAGTTCCACTAGCTGTTTGTTTGAGAAGAAAGCAGGCCAGCTCTTGATCTACGGTACTTTTTTTGTAATAATTGTAGGGACAACTGTAAAAATTTGGAAAGAATGTCCTGAAAAGTTAATTATAATTTGCCAAATCCAGCAGCTATATAACCTCTTTTAAGTCGCATATCATTGCAACATTAACAGATGACCACGTGGTCACTGCCTGTACAAATATGTACATTTTTATACACTAATTAACTGTATGAAAAGTAGACATACATATTCAAAACAAAATCCTAATGTGGATGCATTGATGTGTGTTATGGCGTGTCAATACTTAACACTGTTGTTCATTACATATTGTTGATAATCATATAATGCCTATATTGATATTACCATGCTATTGGACCTAACTGCATTTGCACTTGCACTATTAAGACTAATATTAGAGTAAATTGCTAGTTTTTATTTTATATATAAATATATATATATATAAGTTTAAAGTGTATTTCAGCACATACGTGTCTGTCTGTCCCTCAGTTCCTCTCTGGCTATGTTTACATTATATTACAGCCAGATTATAGTGAGCTAAAAGGAATACATATCTGTTTGTTTTGAACTGCCCTGTACATCATTGTCTTACATTGTGTATGTTAGAAATGCTGCTGAAATTATGTTGTAATACTATATTTACAGTGCTGACCCATGATCAACAACATTGACCATGTCAGAGCCTCAATGTTCATGCAATTTAATGAACTGTGTTCACTAAAACCTCTCAAAACTGGACATGTTTCCTTTATTTTCTCAGAAGATTAAGAGGTAAATCGACAGCGATGAAATAAAGTTGTACTGTCATTTGTCCATTTTGACAGATTTAGTCTGAAGAACAGAACAGAGCACACATTCAGCAGAAGAAGAAGATTGTTCAAATCTGTAGGGCTGCAACTAATGATTATTTTCATTGTCGATTTATCTGTAGATTATTTTCTCTATTAATCGATGAGTTGTTTGGTCTATAAAATGTCAGAAAATGGTGAAAAATGTTTTTCAGTGTTTCCCAAAGCCCAAGATGACGTCCTCAAATATCTTTTTTTCCCCACAAATTAAAGATATTCAGTTTACTGTCATAGAGGAGAAAAGAAACAAGAGAATATTCACATTTAAAAAGCTGTAATCTGATCATTTTGACTTTTTTTTCCTTAAAAAAATACTAAGTATAATAATACTTAATAATAATAAGTATATAGTTTAATCGATTATCAAAATAGTTGGCGATTAATTTAATAGTTAACAACTCATCAATTAATCGATTAATTGTTGCAGCTCTAAATCTGTTATTATTACAAAGCTGGACAGTTTAGCATCAGTTCACCTTTTTCTTCTTCTACATGTTATGTTTTAACACATTGTATAGAACAACATGACATTGTTCCAGCACCATTAACTTCACAAATGTCATCAACAACACATTAAGAGTAACTGAAGACATTTAATTTGGGATCTGAGATGCTTTAATTTATGGAAATCACAAGTGTGTGCGATGACAATAATATATTTATAGTAGTTAAAGCAGTTTAAACTTAATTTGCAGGTTCACCTTTAAAACTAGACGCGGTATAGAGCAGGCTGAAACAAAAATTCTGCCAGTCACAGCTGAGTTTTTAGCACATGGTTTGTGTGGATAACCTGCCAAAGTGCACAATTTTTGTTTTGTTTGAGCGTCACAGAAGTGTGTGTGTGTTTGTGTGTGTGTATGTGTGTGTGTGTGTCTCCCCAGCGCTTTCATTTCACTAACCTTCCCGTTCAGACAGTCTCCTCTCTGAGACGCCGTCTGTCGTCATCGTGATTTATGAGTTTAATAAAACCCTGTGTGTGTGTTTGTGTGTGTGTGTGTGTGTGTGTGTGTGTGTGTGTAGCTCAGGGCCATACTGTCCCTTACAATCACTCCACACAAGCTCTCTTTTCACAACCTCACCCTCCCTCCGTGGGTGACAATAGCTGTGAATGTGGCTGTGAATGTTTTAGAAGTGCCCTTGTCAGACTGGTGTCCTTGAGCGAGGGCACGCTTGTTACTGCCAGTTTGTTAATTTCAAACTCGCCTTGATGTTCCCTTAAGGGACGCGGGAGCAAAACTAAATTACTGCTGCATAGTTTTGATGGAGATACCGGCCCTCTGTGTGTTTGTGTTGACTGTGTGTGGTAACTAAGGTCTCTGCACAGCTGATGGCACGTCTGTGTTTCACTAACTCAGCAGAAAAGAACAACAATTCATCTTCAGCTAGATCACCATGACCAGTCTGAGGAACAGTCGTCTGTTAAGCTAATTATATCTCAGAGTGTGTTCCTCCCTCCTGTACACACAGACACACACGCATATCATTAAACTGCATGAGTAAACTATTTCACTTTACTTGTTTAAATGGATATTTGTAACACTTTTATGTCCTCATGCATCAATATTGTGAAGTTCACGCCTTGAACATGGAATTAGTTTGTTTTGTGTGTCTTTAATTTTGAGCTGCTGCTGTTAAGTACTGACATCTCTGTTCACAATGGAGTAAAACAATATTAAACTGTGACAAGCTGTCTTTGGCTCTTCTTTCAAAACCAGTTTTAATCTGCTTTTTTACAGGAATGCTGCCCTCAATTTTTTTACTGTAGAAAAAATATAGTGGAGAATAAATCTTGATATACAAGATCAAATTATCCTTGTGATGAAACTTTGCATTCAAGTTTCACAGATATTAGGGGTGGGGGAAAAATCGATAAAGCACAGTATCGCGATATTTTGCGTGGCAATGTTGTATCGATACACGGATGTCAAGTATCAAACTTTTATTATATAAACTATTAATATTGCAAATACAAATTAAACAATTTGGTAGCAATTGATTTTTCAGTCCACTAGATAGTGCTAAGATTTTTTCTGGTGCAGTCCTGGGTAAAATCAGTGGGATTGGCAGGAAGTTAGTCAAAACAAAGATGGAGACATCAGAGAGAGAAATAAGAAATGTGCCGTCTGCGTTTAAATCAAACGTCTGGATCTATTTTGGATTTTTTGACAAGGAAGGGAAGAAGGACATGGATATGACACGTGATTTGCAAGGAGTGTCGTATGAAAATAAAATGCTCTGGGAATACTATGAACATCAGGGTTTGTTTAAGATCTCACTAAGATCGTATCATGATAATGTTGTATCGTGGGGCCTTTGGTGATTCCCACCCCAGATAGAGTGATTCTTGGAGATCTTTATAAGCAACGGAAAATGGACATGAATGTCTACAACCAATATAGGAATACATAACGGAGACACAGTCATGTTAAAAGCTGTTTGCTTTGAGGACCAGTGGAAACTGTTTACAACTTGATGTGTTAATATTTCAAATCATTTTCAAGTGAAGAAAACAAGTAGAAAACAATATTTTCTTGACCATTATTTATAATTTCTCAGAAAAACACAAACATTGATCAATGATTCATCTATAAATAAGACTTTTTTTTTTATTACAACAACCATAAATAATACTGCCAGTGTAAAAAAGAAAATGTTTTATAACAATACAGTAGGCTTAAATTTTGTACACAAAAACCCATCAACGTTACACAAAAATTCAACATCTTGTTCTGATAAATACTGTTTCTATGATGTTTATCTTCTGGAAATTAAAGGCCCTAATCTGTGGAATCTGAACACACACAATGTTTCACTCCTGCTGTAACACCAAAACAGGACATAGCTAAGATGTTTTTTTAAGCTGATCGCATTCTTGATAATAAAAATGAGGCCACAGACAAACAACACAGAGTCTGGATTTCACTGACAGCTAAGCTATGAAATCAAACCCAGACATTCAGCTTCACTAGCTTGATTTCATGATTTCCAGTTCCTTCTAAATTTTAAATCGTGGTAAAATGTACGTCAACAACTGATATGGTAAAAATCTCAGATTGGGCTTTCAAGTTACGTCACATAATCACAACAATCAGACGGCACATCTGTGATTCCCAGCCACATTTTAACACATTAATAAAAACAGTTGGCATTTTTTTTGTAATAAAACTAACACCAAGGCCATGAGTCTTATTATGACTACAGGACTGCTGCTGATAATGTGTAAGCTCACTAGGCACACTTACTTGTTGAAGCAGAAGAGGTGAAAAGCTTTGACATTAATTTACTTCTAGACTGGTTTAATTCTGAATAGCCAGAAACAAACCTGCCGCAGCTGATCTTTCTGCATTTATTACAATAACTAAACTACTAACAGTTGGCAAGCAGAGACAGCGAATCATAAAACAGTCAAATACGATCTGGTTCTTAATCTGCGCAGGATTTGATATATAACGTATTGTATAAATACAATCCAGATATGGCTACATTCAAGCTATGCAGCCAACACACTGCAGCTTTATAACTCACAACCTACACAGTCGCAGCTGACAGCCTCCATATCTGAACTGTATTCATGGATGTTGGATCCCTCCTCTACTCAAGTTAAGACTATCTGTCCCTACAGGGGGTCAGTGGGGTAAAACACCTGTTTTAATTTGGGCTGCAACTAACGCATATTTACATTGTGGATTAATCTGTCGATTATTTTCTTAATTAATCGATTAGTTGTTAATAAAAAGCCCAAGATGACGTCCTCAAATGTCTTGTTTTGTCCACAACTCAAAGATATTCAGTTTACTGTCATAGAGGAGTAAAGAAACCAGAAAATATTCACATTTAAGAAGCTGAAATCAGAGGATTTAGACTTTTTTTTCCTTAAAAATTACTCAAACCGATTAATCGATTATCAAAAGAGTTGGCGATTCATTTAATAGTTGATAACTAAATCAATTAATCGTTGCAGCTCTAGTTTTAATATAGTCTGAAATGAATGCGGCAGTAAAACAACCATTATTATCCTCTTCCCCTTAGGTCTTAGGATCTGAACGTCATTAAAACATTATTAACACTGTACCAGTGCATTTTGGACATGATCAAAATGACTTGAAAAGTAGTTAATGGTCATTCAAGCACTGTAAATTGTCTAAATAACTTTTAGGATCCCCATCAACACAGAATACCAGATATGTATGTTTTACAGTCTTCGTTTGAAACTAGCTCCGTATTGCGACTGTGATACCTGATTAGACGTCGGGATCTTAAAGATGAGTGTCAGTGAACATGGTTTGCTCCTTTTTCACAGATCTTAAGGCCTTGATGGCGTCCACAAACTGATCTTCCTCTACATACTGAAAGAGAACACATGAGGTCACAATTAGGTCTTAAGTATTTAAAAAGCCATGTCTTTTGGTATCTTTAGACAGAATATCTTTGACAGAAGAGTCGAAGAGGGTCTTTCACTTTACTCAACTGCCAATTTCCCACAAATTATTTATTTCCTACACCCTCCCAAATGACTTCTTGACCTTAAAGTAAATGCACGTGGTATTCCAGATAGGGCTGTTACTATAAAATAAAGTTACTGCACTTTAACAGTCATTTTAACATACTAATTTAACATAAACATATTTACGTCCTCACCAGTCCAGAATCATGTCCAAGTGGGTTGTCCCAGCTTCCTTCCTCCATCATCAGTGACTTCCTGTCAATCAGCTGACTGACGCTGCGGTGCAAGGAATGCTGGGAGTAGGCCTGACTGAGGTCTGGCTGGCTGGGCACCCGCAGGACCGACATGGGGTTGAACCGGGAGCTGCTCCCGACTATCTTTGTGTCTGTCAGACCCTAAAAATTAGATTTCTTTTAGTCAGATAATGATTTAAAAGATCACATTACAATCATTTATACTTTAAATTACTGCAAATCAATGCATGCTGTAGTTTTTAATTTGATTAAGAAAAAAACACACACATATGATGTTCACTGTTATGGATTACACTGCCTTACTAATATAACTCACCTGACGCTGCCAAAAATGTTTTTCCTGTTACTGAAATAAATGGAAACCAATGGCAGCTAGGAAAAACTGCACTGTACTCTGAAGTAGTAGTGTAAGGTATACATAATCTTATCTGTGGTGCATGAGATAAAACAAGCAAAAACATATTCCTTTGTCTGCAACTCTACCCAAAGAAGAGGTTCTGTAACTTAAAACAAGTAAGGAACAAAAGAAGTTAAACATTTTCATTCAATAAATATGTTGTTTTAAAGCTCAAATGCAGTGTGAGTGTGCTCTGGATATAATTGCTATACATCAACTAAATCTAGGAAACATGGAGGTAAATCTATTCTTTATTCTGTTGCCTCCCAACAGGAAAATATGTATTTGACATGTAAATAATGTATACCACTTATTTATGTATATTAGCTGTCATTGTCATAATGTCAACAATCAACAGGGGACAGTATTCAGTAAGAATCAGTCCTTTGGATCAAACAGGAGGGGATCATCATACAGGAGAGGGGCTGAGTAAAATGTCTTTTTTAACATGTGTTCAAGACTCAACAAAAACACAGCACATACACATGAAACAAATTTCGCTTGGCCACAAAACAAAGTACAAGATTAAGATAAAGTACGACAGAGTTTTCATTGGCAGATGAAGAGTAGTATGAACTCTGGCTTCATGGTTGCTGTTGTAAACTTTGGATATATCAGATGATTTTATTTGTTGCATGTACAAAGTCAACACTGTACTTAAAGGTCCAGTGTGTAGGATCTGGCGGTATCTAACGGTGAGGTTACAGATTGCAACCAACCGAAGCCTCTCTCGTGTGCCAAGCGTGTTGGCGTTCTGGCGTTCTGGGCTGCTGTAGAAACATTGCGGAGCAACATGGCGGACTCTGTAAAGAGGACCCGCTCCCTATGTAGATATGAAGGGCTCATTCTAAGCTAACGAAAACACGATTCTTATTTTCAAGTGATTATACACTAAAGAAAACATATTTAGATCCCCCTAATTGTTACACACCGTTCCTTTAAGGACAAACTAACAGACTTTACAACATGTTTTACCTTTATAACAATTCATCTTATTACACACACACACACACACAAAGCATGCGTACACAAACAGAACAGACATGCGTAGGAAAATACCCACACAAAGTCACAATCCCGTACCTCAGTGTACACAGTGTAGCTTTTAAGTATAACGTTGCGGATCTCAACACAGTCTGCTACAGTGTCAAACTGCAGGGGGACAATAAAATAAACATTTAGGGTTTTGACAGTAAATATAGAAAATAGTCTTACTGTGGGACGGTCAGGGAGCAGCACAGAGCTGGAGTGATGTTTAGAGCACAACTCAGGACAGGACCTCTGGGAGACAGAGAGACAGAGCGAGGATGGAGAAAGTAGTATAGGAAGGAGGGGAGTCACAGAAGACAGATATAAAAAAAACATAGAGCAAGAAAGACTGACAGAATGAAAAAGTATTATGTGGAGAAAATTAAATAGAGGAGTGCTAAGACTGGAATGGAATGAATGAATCAACCAGAGGTTAAAGGTGGATAAT
>CAKAOI010000148.1:0-22222 GCA_916701655.1 Sebastiscus albofasciatus
ATCAAGGACTGCACTGGCAATGACTCCTCTATGAGTATACTGAGGTTTGTATAACCTGCTGCTTGTGTTTGTTCTGTTTCCAGGCTGCCATCATCATTAGCACCCTTAACTTTCAAAAGGAACATCTCAAACCATCTCTCTGTCTGAGGGAGACAACTGTATTTCGTTCCTGTCCTCCGCATCACTTCCTCACAGTCTGGTAACATTTCATCTGTAATATACTGAGAGGCTTATACTCTCTGTCAGTTGAGGACTCAGACAATGTCAAAATGGAGCAAGAAGACAAAGGGCAACAATGTTTGTAATTTATCTTATTCATGCAAACAAAGCCTGCGAGAGAGGAAGCTACACTCTGGGAGAACTGGTCCGGTGCATCCTCCTCACCTCTGAGGCTGTGCACTTCTTTAGTAAGCGACCTTTTACTCAACCCTGAACTTTCTATTTACTACTACACTGTATATAAAATAGTGTAGATCAGCCAAAGCAAACTAGACTGAAAAAAATATAGACATGAGTAAAAAAATATGCTTTATTTATCTAGTGAAAGAGCAAAATGATGAGTTTAAAATGTATTTTGTTCACTGGCGATACATGAAATAACATTTTGTGTCCAAATTTAAAGGGTGTTCTTACGGTATGGAGTTTTTGTATTTATATAGAGTGGGATTATATAATGGGATTTTGATGAAAATATACACATTTTGAAACAATCCATTATTGCCCAACTGACATTTAAAAGAAAAAAGAAAAGAAACATAGGTAGTTTGACCACTCATAGTACTATGGAGCACATTTTTTTATGGGTATACAGGTTTTATTTGTTCTTGTGCATGCGCAAGTGATGCATATTCCTGTCAATGGTTACACACACAACTCCACTGATCTGCACGTGATGAGAAACAGCAAGAAACACAGCAAAGACAGGGAAGAAATGACTGCTAGCAAGTAAACATGGACGTAAACGAGTCTCAAAATTTTCCAAAAATTGTCTTTACAAATGTTTTACGAGGAGGCAAAGGCATTTAACCTGTTTGTTAGACTTCAAGGATACACACATAGCATTTGGTAACAACTTATACTTTTGTCTGTTAATATAAGAAAACTCTCAAAAGTCTCACTAACATTAATTACATGGACACATGAGCAAATGGCTACAATTACAAAAAGACATCCATGCATCCAGTATCCGTAAACACTTATCCTGTTGCGGGTCGCCGACTGAGGTGTCTGTGTGAGCAGTTTTCATCACGCAACCTTTCAAAGTGCATTTCCTTTGGATCAATATATAGCCAGCAACAGCCTCTTTTGTTTTTACATGATAACTTGATGTTAACAAAACATATTCATTTCTTTTGAAACGATGAAATCAGGATGCCTCTTAAGATGAATACTGTTGGACTGAAAGACAGAATTTAGTGAAGCATCAACCAATCAATCAGAATAATCTGTTTTAAAATTGCCAATTGGAATGAAATAAAATCACCCTCGCTCTCCAAGAATCAGAATCACAACTCGGTTCACAACTCCAAAAGGTAAAGTCTGTCTCGTTTATATCTGATTACTCTTATCTATCCATTTCAAAATGTGCTCTGTGAGCGGGGCACTGGGAGAGAGATGAAAATGTTTTTTTTTGACAAAAAGTGCTAAGAGCTTATGATATGAAATTTCAAATCAATGCACCAAAACAGTCAAAACAGTAGAGAGTCAATCAAACTCTGACTTTGGAACGTCGCAGCCAATTACACTTCAGAAGTAGACATCAAATTATTTTTCCTAAAATTTGATACTAATTTATTTGTTGTCCTAGATCTTTCAGTAGCTGTTTCACCACCATCCACAATTTATTTTAAAATGTTCCAGCTGTGAGAAGCTCCTCTCTTTACTATGTGCATTGCATTGTGGGAAAATAGTGTCCATCAACAGCACACTCAAAAATCAGCCATGATTAGTATACATACCGTGTGGTTTGGGCATACTTAATTTAGTCACTTTTCTGGTGTGAACTACATACTAAAAACCTCTCTGTAAGCGCTAGCAAGCTCCCATTGACAGTGTTAACATGATGATATTTAGCAGGTATAATGTTTACTATGTTCAACATTTTAGTTTATTGTCTAAGAATGATAAAATCAGCATGAAGCACAAAGTCCAGCTGAGGCTGATGGAAATGTAATTCATTTGTTTTGCAGATATTTGGTCATAAACGACACAATTTTGACCCGGTGATGGTGCTGGATAAAAAGTCAAAGGATCTCCAAAGTTATTACAATTCATCCTGAAGGGGACACGGATATGTGCACCAAATTTCATGGCAATCTACACAGTATTTGTATCTGTATTTGTATTTATTTACAACTACTGACAACGAACCCAATTTGCAATAAAACCATCAACATTATTTGCATAAAAAGCTAAGAACAAACAAAATAAGCTAACCAAAATACAGATAAAATATGAAGTGACAAAATATTCCCACCATAAAAGCATAAGTATAAACACTTGATGCAGTCAAAACATTGTCAGCCCAAAAGTGAAAAATCAAGTGATGTCCAGCACTATAGGGAGACTGTCAAACCAGAAGAGATCAGCTGTCAAGTCACCAAAGACTGTGAGGCAATTTATAAAAGAGCGTTGCTCTCTCCCAGCTTTCCAAGCTGCAGCGGGTAACCAGGCAACTCAAACTCCCCGTTGGCCGGGGAACAAGTTTCTGAACTCAACAATTTCATTTTTTGACACAAGTCTTTGTTGTCTTTCTGTCTCTCCTCTTTGTCTTTAAATCTACCCTTAAACATTTCCAGGTGTTCTCCTAAACAAAAATTATATTCCACAAATTACCATATCCTAACTTCAACATTTTTTCCACAACCCAGATGCAATAAATTCCATATTAAAGGTTCAATTCTATTTGCTTGTTTTACATTTCAAATTATGGTCTACGATTGTTTCTCTAGACAGTTGTTCAGGAGGAAATAATGAACATCTCATAAGAAATTCTACTCTCTTATTTATGAAGTATGGATTCTGTTCCTAATCCAGTAATCATAAACTAGTGCGGCTGCGTTGCTGAGTCTCACATCTTAATTATCAAGGCCTGATGTTGAATATATCTGAACAATCCACTTTGTTTTACAGCATCACAACCAAGCCAATTGGTTCCAAATCATAAAGTCCTTTGACGCAGGGAATGATATAGTCCCTTTGGCTTCCAGTGATTGGATTTAGCAGTCCTTGACTCTACACTTTATTGGTCGTTGGCACTTATCTACAGAGTGATCAATAGCTAGAAAAAGACTGACCTTGCTGGAATCGTCCACCTTGGGATCTCATGAGGATGGAGTTGTTGATGTGTCGGGCTCCAGGTCAATGGTTAACAGGAAAGCATAAACCCCAACGACAAATTCATAGGAAATGGTTGTTTTAATGCATGAATAAATACGCAGCCAACACGTGAGGCGACAACAAGACAAATCCTAGATCATGCTATCACACATACCGTGCATTGCAGAGGAATTATTTCTAAAATAATTACAAATAACTTTTATTCAAGCACGTTTAATAAATCCGCCACTATTGGAGGCATGTGAGGGTTCCTTTATGAAGAGTAGTCTTTATCTCACAAGGCCATGGTTATTATTTTCATAAAAAGAAATCTGTGTAAATAAAATGAGAACAAAAGAGACAAACATCATGCAGGTATGCTGTGGAAGAGAAAAGCTGCCCTTTGAACTGTAATATTAGGACTTTAGTCTGAGCAAAACTTGACTTGCTGGTTATATCTTAATGTCCTTTTGCACATGGTGGTACAACTGTTTATCTGATATGAAACTAATCTGTTAGCACAGATCATTGATAATGCATGAGTGTAGCTAAGTACAGCCATTTACTATTCATACATAATTTACAAATCAGTTAAATAAATAAGTGAATATGTTGTAAAAAAGAAATCATTTGTAATTAAGAGTTAAAGTCGATAGTGTAGCTAGCAGCCTCGTGAGGCTGTAATGCTCACCAGAAAATTATTTTTGGAGGGATGCTGGACAGACAACTTTGCTGCTCTCAGATCCTCACTACTAATGGAGCAAAATCTTTAAAGCTCTGCCTGAAGGTGGCGCTATAGGTTACTTACCAGGACGTCTCAGGCTCAGCTAGTCAGGGTCAGCTCTACTTTGGCAGACTTGGATCAGGTTAACCACAGCTGGTACATTCGGTTTTAAATTAGAATATTTGATATTTTCCATCCTCAAATAGTGAGACAAATCACTAAATGCCAGGATGAAATGGTGTTTGCAATTTATTATTTTTTTTTCCTCCTTCCTGGTAAGGTTGCCATTATGACGCTAATGGAAAGAAAAGTGAGTGGATCATCAGCGTACCAGTTGTCATGGCAATCCCTCCAATAGTTGTCAAGAGACTTCATATTGGACCCCTCGACAATCTAATGGACCAAATGACATCAGCGTACCTGGATCCACAGTGCTTGGGTATCTAGATATGAACCCAATAAAGCCTTTACACTAGAGATGCAAATATAGAAAATGTATTTATCTAACAGTAATGTTTCTTTTTTTTTTTCTTCTGCCATGTTCTGACATATAATCTTATGACTCTTGTGATCCATATTAGCTTCCTCTCATATTAACCCCAATTGGCTTTCCGTCTTCCCACACACAAACAAACTTGCAGGCGTTGCTGCCTTGCATTATGCAAATTAGCTTAAACCAATCAGAATGAGTCATATGACATAAACATACATGCACGGCTCATGGAAATTTCCCTTACACTGTGAGGGTTTTGACTTTGTTTACTTAAAAAAGGTTGCTAGGCTATCATCAGCTCTAATAGCCTGCCCTTTGCTTGCAGCTATGTTGGCATTTTGTTAATATACCAGCCATTCTAAGGAGACTTCAGGTGAAAAAAAAAAAGGCAAAAATAGTGTGCTACGGCTGCATGAGTGGAAATAACCTTTTTGCAGAGCCATCAGAAACAGCTCTGAAGCTGATGAGACACACAGAGTCTCCATTGGAGCAACCTTATTCCAAAACTGGACAGGTGCCTGGATGCACTAAACATATAAAGATTTTTGTCGGGCAAGCAAGGCCAGGCTCAGACATTTTTGGCAACCCTTTTGTGATGAGTCATCGCTACCACAGGCCTCCAGTATAGAGATATAAAAAATCTTAAGCACCTTACAAGTAAAGGACATTTGAGTAAAATTCTTCGATAAACTCTGAGGTGCTACACTTCTCATAAAATGTGACTCCATGGGGGCTTTAAAACCGCGTCTAAAGAGGAAAGAATGCTTTTCACACTGTGTTACAGCGCAGACGAATGTCAGCTCTCATAAAATATGAATAACGTTGTCTTTTTAAAGGTGCTAAATTCGATATCCAGAGCATTAATATAGCAGCAGACATCTATTTGCTATGTAAAGATATAGAGAAGTTGAGAATGAAGTCCCTGTGTGTTGTAGTCCGAGCTTCTTCCTGCTTTATTGACATAGCTGGGACAGTCGCGCGTGTTTTTAGTGCATGTTTGTGCATGTGGTCGTCTTTCTGCACTGCTCTCATACACAGATACGGCTGATAACGACGTACCGACGTAGAGGCAATAGAAATGCTCCCAATCCCGTTATTAGCACCTTTTAAGGTGTGTACGTCTACGTTCACACTGCAAGGCTTAGTGCTGAATTCTGATTTATTGCTGTCTGATTTTTAATTTGTTTGGCTGTTCACATTATTATTTTAATTGTGGCCAATATCAGATTACAGTGTGAACCGGTTACTGTTATGAACTGACCTGCATGTCGGAAAAAAAGGACAATAACGAAGATGTCACATGCAGCACAATATCGTACTGAAGTAAACATGGAGGACACTGAAGTCAGCGTTTACGGATTTATCTATAAGTTGATGTGCAAGTGGAAAGCCAGCAAATTCGTGAGCAGATGATAACGAGGATGAGGAGAAAGACATTTTTAATGATGGCTTTTTGTGGAGCAATGGCTGCAATGACTGCTGTACTGAGCTGTGTGTGGATGCAGAGTTGGAGCCAGGAGTGGTTGGCTCGTGACATGAATGGCTTCACAGTGCAGAATTGGGACAAATGTCGATCTATAGTGACGTAAAAGTCTCATGAATTCTGATATGACTGTACAGACTGAGGTGGCATTGCAAAAAAATCTGACCTATATCCGATTGAGGCCCAAATCAGGATTGAAAAAATCAGATTCCATGTGATTTGTGCTGTTCACACTGTTATGAAAAAACAGATCTGGGTGACATATGTGCAAAAAAATCGTATTTTCCCTGCAGTGTGAACATAGTCTAAGATTTCCTCCTCAGAT
The DNA here is from genome assembly GCA_916701655.1 of Sebastiscus albofasciatus. Lineage (NCBI taxonomy): Eukaryota > Metazoa > Chordata > Actinopteri > Perciformes > Sebastidae > Sebastiscus > Sebastiscus albofasciatus. The sequence continues at coordinate 6,344 of CAKAOI010000148.1, forward strand.
ACAAGCAGACAATAATGATACAAGCACAGTCAAGTCAGTTGGAAAAGATCTCTGACAACGGCCCATTAATATCAAAAGCAATCTTCAAGGCTGAGATGACATGAAAGAAGTATATTATAATCCATATGTCAAACACATCATCATAAGCAGACTTTTGTGAATCACTGTAAAGGACAATTGGCTTGTGATTAGAGTTAATGCACATTCCCTGCACTCCCATCCTATTTAGCATGACTGTGGATTGTTTTTCAAAAGCTTCAAACACATGATACGCTTCAAATGCTTTGACCACATTATCTGCTATTTGACGCTCTGTTTTTCAGTATATGAAGCATACACACCTCTAAAGAAAAGGAGACCAGCACTGTAGTGTAAAATCAAGCTTTGCTGGGGCTTGACTGGGTTGCATATATAAGTTTGATTCTTAGAAGTTCTAAAGTTCACATTTATATCAAAACGTATTACCTGATATTGCACCCTGATGCAACATTGCAAAACACAATTGCAGGCTTGTTGTTTTCAGAGATGAGAACAATGTTTTTATGTGTTCTGCTGTGTGGATTTGAATGAGAGTCGATGAACTCAGGAGGATAAAACTGCAATGTTCCTTAACTGGACCCCAGTGCAGAGATCACACCGTATACGCCTCATGACTTGTTTTCTTTTCTTTGGATTCAGCACCATGGACAGCGATCGTGACAAAAACTAACTCTATGCACCGACCCAAAAGCATGCTCAAGACCTAGCAATAAATGACAAGGAAGGATATCATTACAATGATGGAGATGCAACGCAGTTTTTATTCTGTTAGCTGAAGTTTCTTCAAAGCTCAGTTATATTCATTTTTTGTCAGAAAGCTCAAAATTGTAGCAAAAAACTATAACTGCACGGCCAAAACTCTCATAGTGGATAACCGAGTGGTGACTTTTGATCTTCAGCAGTGGTGGAAGGAGTATTCAGATCTTTTACTTGCGTAAAAGTACTATTACCACACTGTGAAAATACTCCAAGTCCTGCATTCAAATCCTTACTTAAATAAAAGTATACAAGTATTATCATTGAAATGTACTCAAAGTATGAAATGTAAAAGTTATTGTGCATCCCTGTCAGTGTTTTACTATTATATAGGATGTTTCTGGATTAATACTACTGCTGTATTTATCTGTATGTTGCATTTTATCGTTGTAAATGTTTATGGTTGTGCAAATGTTAACGCCTTCATATTTACAGTATATCCTTTATTGGGTCGTTTTTACTATAGCAATACATTATATTCTATACAATCATGATATGTTTGTAGCGTCGCTCTCCTGTGAGAACCACAGATATCTAAAAAGTCAATTTTCATGATGTCAGAAAAACTGTCCTGTTTTCAGCTTTGTGATGCTATATGCATTTTCCAGCTGATCCAAGAGGGTTTTTTAAAGAGTTTATTTAGCTTAAGAAGCAGGAGATTTTCCTCTCAACACATAAAGGAGCACTTTATCCCTCAGTTTATCACAAACATTCAAAATCAACTCATCTGGAGATACGTGGTTTTCACTGGAAAGGAAGGGGATGACAAATGTAGTGGAGTAAAAAGCACAACATTTGCCTCTGGGATGTTGTGGAGTAGAAGTATAAAGTTGCATGAAATGGAAATACTTCACTATAGTAAAGTACAAGTACATCACATTTGTAGCCTATAGTACTTGAGTAAATGTCATTCCACCTCTGACTGTCAGTGAGGTGGGCACAGCTTTCTCTGCTATCTTTGACAATCCCTGTGTGGTTCTGACTGTTGAGTGCTCAATCTCCAAGCTCAAAAAGACTATTTGAGGAGTGAGATTTACCACAGAGTGAATCACATTATGTCATATTATGCATTGAGGACGATTGAGCAAGGAAGTTATATCTAGGGCAGATTGTGGACGACTTTGCCGAGCACCAAACTCACAGCATGAGATTCAAATAGGCGGGTTCGAGACACTCGTTCTACAGTCAGTAGTCACTGATGGGTTGCTACTCTCCAATCACTGTGTTGCTTGGCAACGTAGCATCGCACATGTGCAAAAATGAGCAGGCTCAATGTGTATGTTTGATGGCTGCTGCACCTCTGGTGTTTATATTGCTTACACACCTACAGTATGTGTTGCTCAGTGTGGTGATGCTCTCTTCTGCAGTTTATTGTGTAACAGTATGAAGTATATACAGTATGAACCTATTTGATTTATGTAGGCATCTTAATACATGTTTCCATTCCTTTTTCTATTTATTGTTGGTCATTTATGTTGAGTTTTATGCTCTTTTCTTATTTTTTAGACTACATTGAGGAAGGAAATTGTATATTTTTAGAATTTATATTCAGTTGTATGCTATATTACTATTTGGCTTAGACACAGGGCTTGTCATGAACTTGTTCCACTAGTCTTGAGATCATTATTAAGGTAAATCCACCTCTCTTACACTAGTTCATCAAGCCTTTCATTTAGAGGATTTGGACTGAGAAAAAGTGCTTAGGTGCTTGTTCGAACTTCTGAATACAAGAAACTGAAGCTGATAGAGATGTATTTTACAAGAAATACAGTGGGGAAGAACGTCTACTATCACACATGAAATGACTCTGACTATCGAGGAACTCCACAAGGACTTGAAGGCATACAAGCTGAAGAAATTTGAGACACACTAAAGACTACTAAATGGCGCTGCTTATAACCTCCAAGGCAAGAAGATGAAATTGTGCTCTTGACAGAAACCACAGAGTTTTGAGCAGACTACAGAAACAGAAGCTCTGGATAACAGCGACTCTTGCAGAAGGAAACCTCCACCTCTATCAACCCCATTGAGAAGAGATGAGAGGACGAGGGATTTGACAACAATCAGGCCACAATTTCATTGATTTACTGTATATCTCTTGATTCCCACTTATCCAAATAATATGTCATATAAGTATCTATCCAAATATCAGTGCATACATATCATGGCACATACACGGTATGTAAAATGAACACTGAGCTGATGGGAAACAGAGCAAACACTCAAATCACGCAGAGATGGATCAGGTTGTAGATTACATGTTATTACAGCAGTGCTCGCTGCTGAAATTTCTACCCTGCTTGATAAATCAAGCCCAATGTGTTTCCACTCCCACAGTGTGTTCAAACCACAAGCTGTGTAGTTGTCTGGAAAAACGGGTCATTGCCTTGATCATGAAAGCTTGTACATGCTGTAATAGACCGTGATAAATTAAACTCACTTTAACAGCTTTCAAGCCATCATCTGCATTTCGGTGACGTTCTCTCGGTTCAAGCTCTGCGCTCTTATTCATTACAGTAATCTACATCCCCAGTCTTCTGGACTGGGCACAGAAAAAGGTTCATTAAATCGCATTTTCATATATTGGATCACATTTCTTCCGTAACCGGCTTAGCAGAGGAAAGAAAAACGTGACCTGATTAACAATTGTGATAATTCACAAAACATATGAAGAGAGAGACAGATAAATCGGAAGATGTAATTTCAACTGCTTCCTGGAAGATTATCACACCTGAATATTTGATGGCCTCTCTTCTTTGTATCCGTTATATCTATCCATTTTTAAAGCACATGTTTCTTCCACCTTGCAGACATTAATCTTTACCCTTCTACTTTTATGATAATATGATAAAAATAGACTCAGCTCATTGGTTAATGCTGATGTGTGGTTTCCTCTTTAAATAGCTTACTATATTCTGCGCAGTAATCCAAAACTCTTACCTGCCTGTTCATGAGTCTTTCCACACTTACTCTGTGGAAGTGGATTAAAGGGCAACACACTACCTGCTCATGCAGTGGCTGTACAGCAGCATTGTCATAGTGTTCATAGCTCCACTAGTCTTTACTCAAACAGTATCCCATTGTGAACAAACTTTTGCAGACATGTCATCAGACGTTATATGTGTGGATCTATGTGTCCACCTTCACTGACAGATAAAGCACCTGCACTGTATCAAGCCCAGGTACAATTGTCCCTCTGTGATCCGCTGGCTATATTTGTTGATTCACTGCACAGAGGGAATGTAGTATTGATCTGCCAAGCTGTCTCACTTTCCACAGCTTAGACTGAAATGATGGCTTACTGACTGATGGCATTGCATGCTGCACCTCCCTTAAAGCTGGGATCCGTACGGTTTAAATCCTTAATATGGTGGTGTATTATAAAACAAACTGATTTACAGTAAATGAATGGCAGACTTCCACACAACCTTCCCCCAGTCCTTTCATATTTTCTTAAATCAAGTGCAGCCCTGACTCATTTTTATCATCAAGTGCCTCAATGCATATAAGCACACTAAGCAGCTTCAACGCCTCATACCCAAGTTTTAAGTGGCATTAAAACAACTAAATACAAGTTTGGAGTTATCACAATTTCAGTAATTTAATAATTTAATAAACAAGAAACTAAACTATTTCATTTATTTTGTTCTTTCAGGGATTTTAGTTGTTGTTTACCTCATTTCAAAGCAACAATTCATATCACTAACTGTCAGTGGTGAATGTAACTAAATACATTTACTCAATTACTGTACTTTATTACTTACTTATCTACTTGTTATTTAATTATGGGGTACTCATACTTTACTTGAGTATTTACATTTTATGTCACCTCATATTTTTACTCTTCTCCATTTTTTAAAGCAAATATTGTACTTTTTTCTCCGCTACATTTATTTGACAGCTTCAGTTACCAGTTACTTTGCATAATCTGAGTATTAATAGAAATTTATATATAATAATAATAATAGAAAACAGACATACACAAGGTTAAGTTACCTAGCAGTATATAAAGTACTTCAAATTAGCTCCGCCTTTGCCAGCTGCAACGTTACAGTGATGTACACATGCATCACCTATTCAAATTCCAAAATGGGCCATTTTGCATCATGAGTACTTTTACTTTTGATACTTTTTTGATGCCAATACTTTTGTACATTTACTTAGGTAAGACTTTGAACGTGGGACTTTTACTTGTATCAAAGTATTTTTCACTGTAGAATTGCTACTTTTACTTAAGTAAAAGGTATTAATACTTCTTCCACCACTGCTACCTCTGGAGATAGGGTGGGCTCAACTCCAGGAGGACGTTTACTATATCGGCGGAGGGAAGTACTAAGATCCTTTACTTGAATACAATTACCAATATGTAAAACTACTAATTAAAGATAAAAGTCCAGTATTCAAACTCCTACTTAAGTAAGATTACATGTATTACCAGCAAAATGTACTTAAATTATCAAAATTAAAAGTACTCGTTTGGCAGAGAAATGTATTATACAGTATTATCAATATAATTTTTTTTTTTAGATTTTTGATATTGGTGAATCAAGTGTAAGTATCTTTTTTTGGTCGCAAAGAAGTTTTTAAAGTGAAACTTTCTGAGAAGTTTAGAGGGGAAATGTATCTTTGGTGGAAAAAGGTTGAACTACTGCTTTAATATGTATAACAATGCATTGCATTTTATAAGCTTAACTTCATCTCATAGTAAATTTGTCAGTGATATGAAGTGTATAAAAAGCACAATGTTAATGTAGAAGTAGGATGTGGAGTAGAAGTACCATAATTTAGAAATACCATGTAAATTACAAGTACTTCAAAACTGTACTTGTACTAAGCACATGTACTCAGTTGCATGTCACCACTGCTTAAATAGATATTTAGCAATAAAAAAAAATCCATTGCAGCTTTGAGGGAAACTAAATATTGCCTCTCTCTGAAACTCATCTTGTCCTCCCCAATTCTGTCAGCACTGGCACTTTATCGGGTCTCTGGGTACCGAGCAATGGAGACTATTTAAAGGTAAGAAACTGGGGCCTCAACTGCAAATAATTCCATCTTGCATATTGAAAAATGTATTACTCATCCCTTCCTTGTCAATGTTCTGACTGTTCTCATACACCATTCGTAGCCACGAAGAGCAATGCACTCTAATACAAAATCAATTCGTATGTAATCTAGGCTCGACCCGAATGCTTCGAAGCCTCCACCGTTGCCATGGTAATCGACCTCCAAATCTGTATTTGAATGCTTCGTTTTTTCTGTGTTTGTTTGTTGTAACACCGAACTTTTGCCCAGTGTTCGTACTCCGTGTGAAACCAGAAGTCAGTGTTGATTTATTCATCACGTAGCTTCCGCACTTACTGTAAATTATGCCACTTCTAGTGTTATTTTAACCCAATCCACCATCTTTTCCTGAACCTCACTAAGTAGTTTTGTTTCCTAAACCTAACCAAGTCGATCTTTTCCTAAACCTAAGTACTTTTTTTGCCTAAACGGAAGTTTATTCTGAAAAAGCTGGAGTGGAAATTGACACATGCGTCACGTGTTGCTGGACGTTCGTATAAATGCACGAAAAATGAGGACTCACTTTTTGTAACATATCATACGAACCGTTGTGTAAGGATACGTTGCACTGCTCTATGACACTTTTACATTCTTTTGCTTGTAAGAAAGAAGTCAGCTTGGCCCTTTATGCTTTGTACACTACACCTGTTTTAATACAGATTAGAGCATAAATAAATAATCTTTTTAAAGCTCACCTCGGCAACAACTTCAGAACAAACCTGTTTAAATCCATCCGCAATTCAGAGGCATGTTTAATATATTTTTTTTTACATTTTTTTGCAGATCAAAGTAGAACCATATTTAGTCCAATACCCTGATCACAGATATTAATAAGTAGGTGAGCAGACTGCTGGAGGCCTTTTGTTACAACTCACACTGTGACTCTCCTGTGGTGACGCTCATTAGTATAACCATTGCATATTTAAGCAGCCAGCCTTGCACGGGGCCAATTATACATGCTAAACACATTCTATTTTGAAGGTAAATATGTGCTCTGCTCTCATGCCTTTAATTGCTTAAGTGCCTTAAACAGAACACCTGGCCTAAAGTATTCATATTGGGACTAAAAGGGCCCTTTAAGGCACTTATGAATCCGGAGGACTAAAGGCAGAGTACTCAGACTATTAAAGACAGAGCGACCATACAAAAGATAGATAAAAGTGCAGAGTACCACAGTAGGGAGATGCACTTTGTGCCATCCTTAACCATTAGCCCAGACTTTGACTTTGATGCCATCAAGAAGACGTTGAGTGGGTACACCTCCTAAATGGATTCAGTCCGCAGGTAAAAGAGTGAGACAGATAAAAAGAATTATCTTGATATGATGTGCTAAAATATTCACCACCGTAACACGGCTCCGTTCTTATCTCCGAGGGGCCTGGCTTTTCTTGGCTCCAGACTCGGCGTCAAAGAGTTCATCCGCGTTCTCTAACAATCTTGTATTAAGCAGTTCTTAGGAACCCTTGGGCTCACATCCAGGTCCCCCAATAAACCTGTCAGAAACTTTTCCCTTGAAGCTGCACTGGGATTTCCTCACTGGCTTGTGAGTGCTGTGTGTCCTTGAGTGTTGCTTTGTGAAGTCGGAAAACACAGTATTTGTAATATCATGTAAGAGCAGGCATATTTGTTTGTTCGAGCTTACACTTCCAGTAACACACAACAATGTCTCGAGAGTGAAAATTGTATCCTGATAAAAAAAACATAAGTGTTTTTTGTCGATAAAAACCAAGGGAATTACTTTGTTGTACTAATGCATGTTGAATTCCAAAACCCCAAACATTCAAGATGAAACCACAAACAGCTAAACGGAAAAAAACTGGAAATTCCTTAAGAACATAATCACATTTTATCACACTGTACTCTTCTGATGACTGCCTCAAACATAAGTACACGTACTGTGTGTAGAGGATGTTTCGTTTTCAGAGCTCGTGGATTGATTCGATCCATTCTTGGAATTTTTCTGCTCGCGTGCTTCTGTGATTTATATTTGTATATATCATTTCAGGATGTGGAGTCGCTTTTCAATTTCACACTGTCATTTCAGGACGCTAGAGACTGAGATGCAGTTTCCATGCCTTTCCCTTGCAGAGCCAAAAGTACAGTGTATAAGGTAGGTTTAAATACGGATATTTATACTGTATATTTCAACCCCTTAAACCCATTTACAGGATCTCCTCAAACCGTCTCGTAGTTTTACCTTTACATTTGTAATCAAGCAAAACAAAACAACCAGCTGAGGCTGCATCACATTTTAAACGATATCCAAAATAACCTTTAAAAAATGTCGCACAGATTTCTAAGGATTATAAGCAATGGGCAAGCTGACCTACTTTAAGAACATTAAATAAACACTATATAACGCACACAACCAGAAAACACCTCTGAAAAATAAATACATTCAAAGCAAAGTTGAATCAAATTTCCAAATAATTCCACAAGCATAAACAAATACTCACTTTAAGGGACCAGTGTGAAACATTCAGGGGATCTATTGGCAAACATGGAATATAATATACGTAAGTATGTTTTCTTTAGTGTATAATCACCTGATAATAAGAATCGTTATGTTTTTGTTACTTTAGAACGAACCGTTTATATCTACATAGTTCTCTCTCCACGGAGTCTGCCATGTTGTATCGCCATGTTTCTACAGTAGCCCAGAACGGACAAACTAAACACTGGTAACTTTTCCTGCTTGGGCCGGAGTCAATAGAGTCGTTACTCGCTGCCATCACCGCTGCTCTCTCTCTCTCTCTCTTGCTTCACCACTCACTTTCCACGTACACACACTCTACACACTGGCTCTGCTCCAAATGACCTACGCTACTCTTACAACAACTGGATCTAGAGAGGGCCATTCACGATGGCTGTTGTTCTTCTACACACTTCGCACACGGAAGAGGCTTCATTTGGTTGCAATTTGCAACCTCACCACTAGATATCGCCAGATCCTACACACTGCACCTTTAAATGTCAGAAACTCTCCATTTGTGCAAATACAGTAACTTCTGACTGCAGATGTTTTTATTTTTTTCCCTACTTTTTTTCCTTATTTTCAGGTGGTCAAACATCGTCCTTCACACGTCACAAAATCTAAATGGATCACACACAAATCTAAACCTCCATTGCCAATATCCCCCTGGTCAAGCCAACATACATTATGAATATACCGCTGTGTTTTGTACATAGTGCTGAAGGCTCATTTGGGTTTAGAGCAACAATGGTTGAACCGCACTAGTCTGTGTATGTATTCAGTGATTCATTAGGCTCCACTGACACCCTGTGACCGCCTCAGATAAAAGATGAAGGAATTTTCGAATGACAAGGCAGGTTAAAGCAAGAAGTGAGGAGTGAAAAGTCCGATATTCAGTAGGTAAGAGGGGCAGGGAAGGAAGGATCATTCCTTTCTTCCTTTAAGTTGTTGATGCCAGCTGCAAGAGTGAACATAATACCCTGGAATCTGCACCATCGATCGGACCCAGTCATCCTTTGAAGTCCTCACTCCACTCATATAATATCAATGAAGCTGAAGTTAGAGGGTATGGACGTTATTCAACCTGATTCTCTCTGCCCGTGTTTCTTTTTTCGTTCTGTAAGCGTATTTAGTTTCCACTTTGATGTGCAAAGAAAGAACTCTTTCAGGACACGCGACACGAGAGGATGTCAATCTTCCAACCACAAGGCTGTGTAAATGTGTGTGGTTTCAGGGAAAGGTTAGTACTGTTGGGCGAATTAAAAAAAATAGTAATCAAGTACATATTACTGGAAAATCACTGGAAAAGTATTTTGCTAATCAGGCAACTTAACAGCCAAATAATTAATTCCATACACAGCACATCTCAGTCAAAGGATGCCTTTAAAGAACTCAAGTCTCCACCCACACACATGCTATACTTAACACTTGCAGAAATAGAAAATGAGACATTATCGTTTAACAAGCTGCCGCCTACGTTTTGGAGGTATTTACTTACTTAATACTCTTTGCAGGACAAAAGGCCACAATGAGGTCCCTCCATTGTTCCCTACATGTTAAACCTTGACCCATGTTGAGTTCATTTTGGTTAGCTCATCTGTTGGCTAGTTAGTTAGTCAGTTAGTTAGTCTTCCAGGTTTTCATTTGCATTGAGGTCTTTTCTGACCACCAACAGCTATCCTAACTTTAGCCTCAGTGACTGTATACAGCTACAGAAGTCCCATCCTTACAGCGAAGGTCAGACTGTTCTCATGTACCATTTATAGCTATACCTATGAAAAATAATGCACTGTATTCTGTATACTATATATCCCATGAAATCAGTTCACATGCAATCCACTTAATGGTGAATCAGGAAGTATGAAGAGTGACAAATGCCACGTAGGGGAGGAGGTTGGGGTGGATGGGTGGCTCCAAAAATACCGGACATACGCACAGAAGATGTATGAAACCAGAAGTCAACGTTGATTTATTTGTCACATAACTTCTGTACTTAAGTTGCGCCACTTCCGGTGATAATTTAACCCAAACCACAATCTTTTCCTAAACCTAACTAAGTAGTTTTGTCGCCTAGATCTAACCAAGTTGTTAGTGTTAATTGACACATGCATCACATGTTGCTGGGCATTCATAGGAAAATGCACGAAAAATGAGGAATAACTTTTTGTATGATATCACATGAACCGTTGTATGAGGATACATTGGAGGTGTTCACAAACTCTCCAACCTCAATTCATGAACGTAGGATTAGGAGCTCAATTTAGCAAGCCAGCTAGGAACACACAATTATTAAATAAGTCAACTAGGGAGTTACTGGGAGTGTGTCCAAGACCAGTCTGTCGCACACAGAGAGGAACATTATATCAACCCTGCATCTAAGTACCGGTGAGAAAGCAAACGGGACGACCTCCAAAATATCAATTAGTGGGATTACTAACTGCAATGTACAAACTGAATTTCAAATTGTAATCACATTATTGTAACATGTTACATAGTAATGTGTTACTGCAAATAGTGCTTATTAGCCACCTTACATGTGCATCTTAAGGCAGAAGGACAGGAAATCTGATGGAGTAAAACACCATCATATTTAACTTTATTGGTATTGACCTGCTTATGGCATTTATCAATACTTTTATTTGCATTTCAAGACTACTGGTGAAAGCCGAACTATTGATCTGCTTTTCAAATGAGTATCCTTGAATGTCTCAAATCTAACGTCCTGAATTTCAATTACGTATTGATTTACAGTTTTTTTTTAGTCATAATACATTTTGACATTTTAATTCCTGTCATGGACGACTATTTTAACTTCTTTCTCTCAGTCAAAAACAAGGCGAATAGACGAGGTAAGCACATTAAACCTGAGCATATTCATTATATTGTAATTAGTACACTATAGGCTAAATTTATACATGCTTTCCATTTTGCAAGACACAAAGCTACGGCGTTCCCTCTATGGGCCATGTTCCCTTTGGCTCGATACCACCTGGAATGCTAAAGATGACCCAGTATCCATTTGCTACTGTAGTGGCTCCATCCCAACCGTTTTCCCCTGGAGTCAAGCAGCTATGAATAATGAGATGAGGCCCCATGCATTAATGTAACAGCATGGCCCCTAAAGGAACGTGTGGTAGCAGGTGATTGTTCGCAGCCTCTGTGGGGCTGTCAGTAAACATGTGCCCCCTGTAGCGTGGGGCATTTTCGCAGGAGCAACCTCCCTTGCCCACACCCCTCACCCGGCATCCTGGGAAATTATGGATGAGTTCCTACCTAACCCCAAAGCAGCATGTTAGCTTTTAGGCCACCTCTGGCTACAAGTGATTTATGAGTACACATCAACATGAGCATTGCTTATAATACAGTGACATTTAAAAGATGAAAGAGATGAGATGTGCATTATGGGTAATTGAGCACGTTTGAGTATTTGTAAAGTGGAATTAAACATAGACTGCGAACCAGGAGATGTCTAGGCAACACGCCGGCAATGCCTGAAAGCCTGAAATGACTGACAGATGTTACTTTCAATATGCTGGATGCTTTTACTCACATGTGCCTGCATGTCGATATTTTCAAGAGGATATCTCGATTTTCAACTGATGTTTCAAATCTGTCCTGCTAGCAGCTGCCCAATTTCAAACATGCATGGCTGAGCAAATAATTAGAAATAAAGTGCACTGGCTGATGCCCACAAAGTATGCCTTATCGACCACTAAAAGACAGGTTGATAGTTGTGCGCTGGTGATAAATGAAAGAGCAGTCAATCCAATTCAGAAAACTTTCAGAACATTCAAACTAGCTCTTTTTATAACTATAACTACACTTTAAAGCAATGAATCAAACCTTACGCCAACTTTAATTTGACATTCATGCACTGCTTTTATCTTAACTATTAATATTCATTGTGTTTATTATAATCATTATCATTTAATCACTTTTCCTACATAACCAATGTATTGATTAAATAAGCCTCCTGGGTAAACCGATAAAGATTCAGTACGTTTGATACAACACAGTCAGTCAGCACTTTGCATTTACAACATGATGTTTAGTGTTTTGCATTTCCAATGGGATATTAATATGGTTATATAGGCTGTAAGCAAATAAATAATTGCTAAGAATTTAAAGTGATACTGCCATATAGTTGATGAAGAGCTGCATGTGAGTTCTTTTAGTTGTATGAGTGGTTCCACCAGTGTGACTGGTTTCACTGTTGTGTGTGTGTTAAAGGTCTCAGTAGTGTGGATCTGATTGGTTTTCCAGTTAGTGTGTTTTGCAGTTACATTTTGAATGATGCCCCATATTAGGGATGTCACGCCTGATCTAATTCCCAGGGCGTCAAATACCGAGGGTTTGTCACGGCTGTCGGCATTGACTACCGCACACGGCACCCTTTAGTGGCCCAACAACACTTTTATCCAGGAAACCGCTGTTTGTGTCCCGTGTGATACGTTTAACTTTCACTTGACAATCAGCTGTTTGTTCATGTACCGTGTTCACATAGTCCAATCACATTTTCACTGTAAAATCATAGTCATCTTAAGCCCAACCATGTTGTTGTTCCCTAAACCTAACAGAGTGGTGTTGTTGTCTAATCCTAGTGTCTTTGTTTAATATACAACATTAAGTACGTGTTTACTGCTACCGAAATGTGACAACGAGGGGTCTGACAAAGCGTTAATAGGTGACGAGCTGGGATAAGAGCGTGTTGGGATGCCATTACGATAGTTTCTACCCCAGATACTAAGAACTCTGTAATTCAGCTTCAGTGTTTTCTCCTTACTGGTAATTAAAAGGATGGAATATTTGAAACAGTTGATCCCATTGGTGAGCACAAGATCAAGCTTTACTGCTGCCTTGACTGTGCGGGTACAGTGAGAATTGTAAAAGTTTACTCCCACTAATGTAACAGTGGAGGAGCTGCAGCTCTTATTGCTCCATTGCTTAGGAGACAGACACATGGAGTCCCTCAGGGACAATATTTAAGTCCCTGTTATGGCATTTCAGCCTGCTGCAACAGTTTCCTGTGCAATTTCCAAGACATAAAAGGCAGCACTGTCTCAGACAGGTAATGGCATTATTAGACTTCTTACATCTCATTATATTATTTTAAATGTGGAACAAGTGTTGTGGATACTGTGCGCAGAGACATAATGCAACTGGGTTAAGCAAGTTGTGTGCTAATTTATCTGTTGGAGCTCATACAACAGGCCCTTCATTATAACTGTGAGACAGATTCCAGTCTGGTGGAAAAATAGATGCAAGTAAGTCCTTGTGGAGCTCTAAGGTTTGCCATAAATAGGTACTTAATGGCTAACAGCTGCCACCGCATGTACTTCTGTTTTGCTTTATTATTTTGCATAAAGTGTGGCAACAGTCATTCATTATTGTTGCCTCCAATGAACAAGAAGGGGACCTTAATCCAAATGGAGCTTTATTTTAGTGTAGTAGCCTAGAAAGAGCACAAAACCAGAGTTTTATGTACTGTAAATAAACCCAATTATCCACAATGTTGGCCTCACAATGACAGCCAGTGCCAGTGATGCTTGAAGTCTTTCTCTCATTTCTGGCTTCACTTGTTCATTTGCCTCAACCTATAACAAACTGCTCTGTAGGAATGACATTTTAATTTTCTCAGATAAACTAGTATTTAAGAAAAAATGCATCTTACTGTGACGTGATTATCCATCATTACCACATTAACACATATCTTCCCAGGAGAAATATATTAGATCTAATTTAAGCATCATGCTCAACCTCGATGTGCACTCTTATTAGACCAAAGCTATGTACTGCATGGGGTTTATTATTTGAGCGCTCTCTGTTGCTGTGCTTACTGGTGCAAGAGAGGATACATTTAAGATGTCGCTGATACATTTCCTCTCCATTTACTGTACAGACAGAAATGCAATCTCGATGAGCAAAATAAACTCTGAAAGCTGAATAATCCTGAATCCTTGATGCATGGACACAAAATGTCACTTAAGCAGCTCCTTCCTACCACCTACTTATCTCTAAATTATACGTTATGAAACATACATAATCATCATGAAATATATATAATTCATAAAAATAGACTCAGCCTGGCTCCAAAGAGTTTTCATTTCATCAGTGAGTGCATGAACACATGCTGTATCTATACATAAAATATACTGAACGTATATGCTTGCATTCACAGAATATTTCCACATAATACCCTCCCTGATAGCTTTTATATTTTTGGGGCTATTTTTAGATTTGCTTCCTCGAGGGAAGCATCAGGCTTGTCACCACGGTGCTGAAAATGTGTCACTATTCTCATTTTACTGAGTCTGTGAGAGCAGGACTGAACAGCAGTAGGTGATGTCAGTTCCTGTATTTTGTCACAACGTACAATGTACATACAACATGTTACATACTGTATACAAAAGGCCTAGGTCTATTTGTTGTTCATGAAAAAGAAAAAAGGAAATAGTCTGCCTTTCTATTAATTAGTTAATGCAAAACATAACTCAGGCTTCTTATGCTCCTATGTCATTCTATGTGATGATGACGTCAGGTGACTTGTGTACAGTATTGTGTGTGTGTGAAGCGTATCTGATGTATGTTATTAGGAAAAGAAATCAGTATAATGGATGCAGGTCTCCAACTGACCATTCGCTAACCCCTGCCCCATAGTTACTGTTGCTACAGTTTGCTCTTCAAGCTCTCCATTATAGCAGGACACGTACGGAGTTTACTATGATAACAGTGGCAGATTTAACACACGGAACATGTAGTCATTTTTTAAACAATGGGGCTTTAATTTCACACAAAAGTAAGCAAAAGCAAGCTTCTAGACAATGACAAGAAATGACGACTCTGGCTGGCAGATTTTATCTGTAGCTAGTCAATGTTAGCTCTGAAATGGAAATAAAAGAGTAGCAATGTCCTTGTACTGCAGTGTAGAGCTTGTTGTACTGCCCCAGTCAGCAGCGTAACATCATTGTGATTGACCCTGGTGGAAATACTTTTTCCTTGGGCCCTCCCTCGCCGCAAACACGAGCGTACTCTTGTGCTTACGCACGGACACACACAACTACTCAACTTAGACAATTACATATCATAGACGATGCTATTTCACCACGGACTGCATAGCAGTCTTTGATCAGCACCACGGACAGCAGCCAAAGCGCCACATCTATAAACGCTAATCTAACAGCCTGCCAACTATCAAACATCTGAAATAGCTTTAGCCAGCCTACAGTACACTAACAAATTAACACAAAGGTAGCTTACACAGAATGTCAATAAACATAAAGTATGAATGAATGGATGACGGCACCTGGTCACACGATCACTTGCTTTTATAGATTTTATCATTAATCATCAATGGCACAGCGACTAAATGTTATCACATACACAGTTTGCATTTTCCAACATAACAATTACATTGATATAGATGTAATTACATTGAAATAGATGATTCAAAACCGTAAGGGATATGAACAATGTGGGAAAGTGGCATATATATATATATATAGCTATCACAAAATTGATTAATTCAAGTGTTGTTGTTAACTGGTTAC
>CAKAOI010000153.1:0-25793 GCA_916701655.1 Sebastiscus albofasciatus
CATTTCAGAATAGGCGAAAATAACACATTTGTAATAGAGGCATTCCAGAGCAGGCACTCCAGATAGCATTAGCTGCAGGCCTGATAGCAGGCCTGCTAGCGATAGCTCCAGCTGTCAAAGAGCAGTACCTCCTGAGTAGCTGCAGATCAGTGATAGGCTCTCTTCATGGGATATGAAGCTTGTATCCACTAAAGCAAAATAAAAAACAAAAAAGAGTGATGTTCCCTTCTCAGGTTATTTCATTGTAACACTTTTGAAGCCCATAAGAAGTACATCTCTACAGTATTTCACAAAGAGAACACAACCATTACAGAAAGGTCATAAATATAAGCATCATTTATGTAGAGAAACAGAAATACAGTATTTTCTCAACTTCTTTTCTATCTTATTAATCATGACACCTAATGCCAAATTCACACTGAGACCAAGTGTGGCTTGCCGCAATCATTACATCTTTCTGGGAGTCATGTTCATGTGTTTCAGGTGGGAGAAAACTCTTTAAAACATAGGTCAACATGTCCCAGCAGTCACAGGATCTGTTAACTGATTGTCTGTGTATACTCTCTGGCCGCATTTCGCCACTAAAAGTTAAACTTTTTCCAACTTTTAGCTTAGCAGCACTTCACCGGCCACAGCTTGGTGAGCCTGGGAGCAACCACCGCTGCTCTGTGGTGAATTTGGTGTAAGATTTATCTTGCATCCCCCTGGGTGGTCCCGACCCTGGATTAGGAACCACTGCTGTAGCATATTATGATGTCTGTCCATGGCAGACAAACCACAGGAAAGGTTTGGCAGAGACAAGTTCCACTTTTCCCTCTCCACTTTGGGGCGTTGGTCTGGTGTCAGAGTTAAGAAACTACCACCAGACATACTTCTCAGTATGTGCTGGCAGACTTTCAGTTATTGTCTTGCGATGTCATACGAAGTTATGTCCATTGAGAGTCCGGCAGGTCATAGTAGATCCTACTGATGTCAAATTCTTTTTTGTAGGGCAGTAAGTCCTGTAGTGTGAACTTGTCGTTCTGGCCGGTCCACACTGTTAGAGTGTACCTGTAGAACATGGGAAAGCACAAGCATTTAATGAACAGCTCAAAGGTATTACATGCATTTGTAGAGAGATGTCAGAGTGATGGGTTGCTGCATAGCACAGCACCCTGAGCAGTTAGGGGTTCGGTGCCTTACCCAAGGGAACCACTGCAGTTCCCAGGTGGTGAACTGGCACCTCTCTAGCTACTAGTCCCCACTATACCGACTGGTTTGTGCTGGACTTGAACTGGCCACCCTCCAGTTCCCAGGCCAAGTCTTTATGATTTGGGCTACTATTACTTTATGCTACCAGAAAGTACTTTTGACTTTTTCGACATTTTGTGCTGTTACAGGCTGAACTACAGCACGGATGGGTCAAGAGTTCAGCAACCTGAACTTAATAATACAATTCTCTCTGTCTCTGTCTTTTTCTGTGTTGCAAGTAGATATGCAATGCCCACCGGGAAGCAGTTGCCGTTGCTGACCGTCACTTTCACTGGTTAAAATGATCTTACTATTTGTCACTAATTAGCGTTTATTCTTTAAGTAACTTAATGTCAGCTGATCGCATGTCAATTTCAAAAGTTGCATTCTCCAGTTTTATTCTCACTGGAACAAGTTGCCTTTGATTTTTAATGAATTATACAAAAAAACACACAACTATTACTACTACTAAAAGTCTAAAAGTTCATCACTGCTAAAAGGGGTAAATGTGTGACTTTGTTGTAATTGTTTAACCCTAAACTCACCAAAGAAATTAAATGATAATTCCAGTTTATTTCAACCTGGAATATTTCCCATAAATGTGGCCATTGTGGCTCTATGGGTCGTTGGCAGTTTATGGGTCTTTGCACAGACCCATGCTAAATGGAAGGCTACCCACAGCTACCCACACCAAGCTGCTGCAAATGTACACTTCATCCCTATGCATTTAGCCATAATGTCCCTTTCAGGTCAGACTCAGAAACAAGTGTTTGAAAAGGTTCTTGTAAAGACCATGTTTACTGCGAGTCATGTTGTTTACTGCGAGTCCTCATTTCATGATTCTCACACAATGGCCATATTTATGAGCTTTATGCCATGGTGACTACACAGAGATCAAATAATGCTGATGTGAGTGACTGGAGTCACTGTGTTGATAATCACCTATCTGACTGCTGCAGCAGCCACGTGAGCTGGGAGAAGGACTGGGCCAGGAGAGCTGCACGTACTGGGAAGGTGACAGGATGTTTAAGGGTTCTACATATCTCCTCCATCTCATGCACCATATCCCAGCTGTAACCTGAAGACATATTCAAACAAAACACATCAATATGCAAGCTTTCTTCTAACATTATCTACAGGTTTCACAAATCATTTATTCAAGATGACACTCTGTTCTGATATATCGTATTCCTCTGTGCAATAGAGCTCCATTGTTATAAAAAACCCAAAATATATATATAAAAAACAGTTCAGTATGAGCCACACTGTGGCAATGGGTGATGTGTTCCTTCATTACCATGAACACACACACTGTCGTTCAGTGAAAGTTGAACATCTGCCAAGTATGTTTCTCAGGAGTTGGTCAGACCAAACCAAAGCAAAAAAGGACCAGTGACACAGAAAGGACTCCACTCTGTTGTGTGTTTATGTGTTCACTGATTAAGATGATTCAAGATTCAAGATGATTTATTGTCATTGTAGGCAATACAACCTAATATGCAGTTTAAATTATTTAAAAAAAAAAAGATCTTATTAGTTGTCACTAATTAGCATTTATTCTATAAGTAACTTGATGTCAGCTGATCACATCATGTCAATTTCAAAAGTTGCAGTCTCCCATGAAAACTTTCATTCATATCAATAATTTACGGTCATCAGCTTCATAGTTCTGAATCAGGACCTCGAGTATTTGGAGAAAGTTGCTTATAAAAAATAAGGTGTGCCACATTAAGTCAATAGGCTGCTGTTATAGCAAAGTGCCAGAGACATATTTAAGGAAAATCTCATATTTTCTGCTTCTATGAACATCTATTTTACAATATATACCAAGCATCTATGGCACAAAATGTCTATAAGATGGATTCAATGAGGGATTTGAATGGATTCAGATTTGGTAAGCAGATTCAATAGTGAAATCAGATTCAGTAAGCGGATTCGATACTGGATTAAGATCAGAAAAAATGCCATCAAACTCCAATACTAATTGCCACGACTCACAGGAATAGGCAGCCTCTATACTGTTTAAAAAGAGATGCTTTAATGAAGGACAATACATTCCTGTCCTTTGTTTGGCCCAGTTTACATCCTATATTTCAAAATGATTTAGTGATCTCATAGCAGTCTGTCCTTGCATTTTGTGCATGCTAGATGTTTAATGTTAAAAAAGAGATGCATCGATCAAAAAATAAAATAAAAAATACAGCTTTTGTGACCCTGAAACCAAAAGTAAGCATAGCCTGGTTGAGCGCAGTCGCCACTTCTTATTGATTTACTTTTGTAATTGTGCAAAGCAGCCTTCGTCACATGGATAGGTTATGGATAAAAGAACCAGATGGGAGTGTCTGCTTTTAGGAAACCTAGTAAATGATATACCCCACAAATCAAGATTCCTCATCATATTATATATCATGTATATAAATATCCTGTAAATACAAGCAGAGCTATCAAAGTGACTGCTACTTCAGGATAACAGTATGGACAAATCTATCGTCCCACAGTACACATTCAGTCATTTTGACCAAAAATGCATTGCTATCTGTTTTTTAAGGCTTTCAAATATAGATACTGGTATTGGCCTGGTATTTAGGGTTTAGCACTAACAAGCACCTTGCTGGCCTGCTGTTGGCTCTGTGTGTCAGGTTTCGTAAATGAATCAGTGAGAGTGGTGTGTCTTGTCTACTACTGAATCTGAATAAAACTTCTCTCAGAATGAATACTCTGACTGAGGTGTTTACATGTTTTATTCTTCTATAATTAATAGAATCACGGCATCCACATAACCACAGCCAGTGGTACTTCACCTGTGTTAACTGTCCCAGCAGTCCATCCTGTAGTCCATCCAAGTGAAAGCACAGTGTGAGTAGGAAGAGTTCTCACAGCAGAAAGGAAAGCCTGAGGTTCCAGAGGTCTGGCCTGTCCCCCAGGACCAGAGAGGATATCTGCATTGATCCACACAGGAAGGCTCAGCTGAGCCATCACCTCCTCCAACAAAATGACAGACGGAGACACCACCTCCAGGCTGTGTAGAGAGTACACCACAGTGTTAGCATCACACACAACCACACATTACATAGAAGGGACAGAAGATGCGTCTCACCTCTTGAAGTCTAGTTTGATTCCCTTGTCATAATCCTTCACTCCTTCCAGCCACTCCTTCAGTGTGATGTCACCGTCTGTGTCAGGGGGATGTCCCATGATTGGCTCTTTGGGGTCACGACCTCTCATGATTATGTCGGCCTCGATCATATGAGTGGGACCTACGGGTGAAAGTTGTTGGTCAAAATGATCAGTGATGAACCCGGGACAACTGCTGGGTCAACACAGAATTAAAATGTCTTTCACTGTTCATATAGCTGTGAATTTACATTGTGATCATGCCTGTTCAGTTCAGACTAAATCAGAAATAGAAATCCTCCCTTCATGAAGGTTCTAATGTTCACTTTTTGTTTGTATTCTTTTGGTGTTGATTCAACTTGATGCTTATTTTGGAGGCAGTTCAAGGAGAGGTGTCTCTAATACTCTGTCCACCTCATGTATTACTGAGTGTTTTAGCAATGTGGATTTATTAAACTGGAAATTGAGTGCATAAGGAGCAATAAAATAGAATAGAATACAATACAGCCTGACAAATCAGCACATATATAATCAATGTCTCTCTGACAAAAGTGTCAACAGCAAGTACACATTAGAATTTAGGATTTATTGAAGACCAGTGGTACTGAAGTTTAATATTTAGTCCAGGGAACTTGATTTAACTGCTTTATTAATTGTATTTGCCTACTGTGACTATAATGATATATCGTTGGATCAACTTTATCATGTGGAAATCAAATAAAACCGACAAAGCATGTAAAAGACGAGGACTAACAGTAGAGGTCCGAGGGGGGGATTAAAGTAACAAATCAAAAAGAAGATACAGCTATTTAAAGAATAAAGGAGAAAAGAGACAATTAACATGACTTGATCCTAATTACACATGATAACAGAGGTCACCTGACTCTCTAACAGGAATATGGACACATATCCACCTGAGAGAGCCTCCGTCAGCCTGCTCCTGCCGTTCACAGCGTGCGACCATCGGACCGAGGAAGCGTCCCTCTTCTTGATCTGACTGTGACTCAGGAAATACTCCAGCGTCTGGTCACTCATCTGACCTACCAAATACAACGTAATGTTAATGTTCACCGCCACATCAGGACCACTTTACCATCTCACAGTGTGATCTGAGCTCGGTTAACTGACAGGAATAAAGACGTCAGACCGAGGAGGCAGTGGAACGTTAGCTGGCTAGGTTACTATGAATAACATGAACAACATAGAGGGTGTTAGAAAGTACTTCATTCATATACTCTGATGTTTGGGTTGTTTTACCCTTTAAATTCCAAACGACGTAAACTGTAAAATATCCGATAAAAATGAAGGCAGCACAGAGCAAGTTAAAGAAACGAGTCCTCTTCATGGCTCATCTCCACCAGCAATGATAGGAGTTAACAACACGATCAATAAGATGAGTTAACAACACAGCCCTCTTCTTCTGCTTGTTCTTCTTCTTCTTCTTCAGTTGAATTTGCGGCAGACTAGACGCATCGACGGCGTACTGCTGCCCTCCGCAGGTCATCTGTAGAAAAAGAGAGAAAGAAGAACCCTTTATTTGTCATATACATACCATACATCCATGATACATACAGGTACATCCATGACCTTTGTAGACCTCTGCTGTATGATTGATATCTTCATGTAGAGTCCAGTGCGATGGAGAACATTGATTACAGATTCGTTTTTTTTCCCACAATTTCCCACAGTGAGAATTGACTTCAATGAATAATCTTTATTACACAGCTACTTACTGAATCAATCAATATTTTTACACACAAAAACAGTCCGCCAGAGTTCGACATCAGAGCTGCGTCCATAGCAACGGTCTGTTATACAGAGCAACGGTCTGTTATACACAGCAACGGTCTGTTATACGTAGCAACGGTCTGCTCTACATAGCAACGGTTTGTTATACGCAGCAACGGTCTGTTATACACAGCAACGGTCTGTTATACATAGCAACGGTCTGTTATACACAGCAACGGTCTGTAATACATAGCAACGGTCTGTTATACAGAAATTACAGACCGCAGAACGGCGTGATTGACCAATCAGAATCGAGTATTCAACACAGCCGTGTAATAATCGCAGATAACTGATAGAACATGGACATATCTGAAAGCGAAAGACAAGAAACCATGAGTTTACCTGGAGATTGGAGCCTCCATCAAGGATATTGATTTGAGAGAATCAACATCAAATTATATTTAAGTATGCGGATCAGTGAGTGAGAGAGCGAGCTGCACTATGAGAGGGGTTACTCACACCGAACAGTCTACAGAACCTGGATGAAGTATCCAACGAGGACACCTAAGCCTATTTAGGGGAGAAAACCAATGAGGACAACACACACACACACACACACACACAAGAAAAATGAGAGAGCATATTCACTTACATTTGAACAATCTGCAGACCCTGGGTGAGGTGTTACATGATCAATCAGTAAGTGAGAGAGTGTGTTACTCACACTAAAACAATCTTAAAGGTCCCATATCATGCTCATTTTCAGGTTCATGTTTGCATTTTGGGTTTCTACTAGAACATGTTTACATGCTTTAATGTTCAAAAAACACATTATTTTTCTCATACTCTGCCTGAACACTCCATTTTAGCGCGGAATGGCAACGGAATTGCGTTGCTAGGCAACAGCTTGGTCCATGTTTACTTCCTGTTAGCTGATGTCATTCACATACACTCACATTCATTCTCTGTTGCAATAACTACTGGTTTAAATGAGACATTTTAAAGGTCCCATATTATGCCCATTTTCAGGTTCATATTTGTATTTTGTGTTTCTACTAGAACATGTTTACATGCTGTAATGTTCAAAAAAAACTTTATTTTCCTCATACTGTCAGCCTGAATATACCTGTATTTACCCTTTGTCTGAAATGCTCCGTTTTAGTGCATTTCAACGGAATTGCAACGGAATTACAACAGAATTGCGTTGCCTGGCAACAGTTTGGGTCCATGTTTACTTCCTGTCAGCTGATGTCATTCACATACACTGCAACAGGAAATAAATTGAGACACATTTAGAATGTTTACGTTTTAAACTGTGAAATGGTCTAAATATTGTATATTTGTGGTCACATGTGTCCAAGTTCCCAGGCATGTGCAGGATAGTTGCCAAATACTGCAAAGAGTCACTCCCTCTAGCCCAGACCCAACAGTTTCAAAGAGTCCAGAGTGCAGAATCAAAATGCTTTATAGACATTCATGGTCAACTTTTATGATTTAACTTTAAAGGGACTGTTTGTAAGAATCAGAAATTGCTTGTTAACAGCAACACCTGTGTCCGTTAAGTCAACGAAAGTCAGCGTCCTGTTGCTCAGTTCGCACTTGTCCTCGCTCTACATAGACATGAACGAGCATTGATCAACACAGTGAGACACACGTCAGCTAAAAGCACAATATCACTCTATATTTCAGCTGCTTGGCAGTAATGTTAGCTGACCAGACCAAGGTCTCTCCATGAATCATTGCTGATAATGTGTTTCCTGCTTCAGCCTCCCGACCGTGAGACACCGGAGTTTTGGTCGGAGACGATAACATTACTCTTCTGCAGTGTGTAGTGTGCATGCATGCACGTGAGAGGTGGAGCGAGCGAGAACAAGCGCAGTGTGTGAGTGAAGGCAGGCAGGCAGAGGAGCAGAGTGCTGCATCGACTCTGGCCCTGGAGACCAATGCTACGGTCTCCCCTGTGTCTTCTGGCAGCGGTGGGGGGGCTGGAGCAGGATAAGTTGACACTGTTTTGCAAGACGGACTTCACTAGATATAACTTTGCTGTTTTGGTGCTTCTGTGTAATTTGTGTTGGAACAGCGTAGCCACACGCGAGTACGCATAGGAAACACCGACCTGCAATGATTTATAAGAGTGTAAGTGTAAAAAGTTATAAACAGTCCCTTTAACAAGAACACACACACAAACTCAAAAAAGTAACTCAACCATCTTTATTCAACTCTCAGTTCCCATGTTTGAGCCTTAACACAATACAGTTCTCTGTGCGAGCATCATGTTTTCAGGGTGACTGTCATCTTCCCCCTGAAACCGTCATTAAGTACAGAGTGTATTCCAACAGTCGCTCATTGCCTCACTCATTTCCCCCTTTTCTAAACAATAGAGTCTTGTATTTTTTTTTTTAAGCAAGCTTTGTGTTTTTTGCAACTTAAAGAAAATCTAGAAAATGCAAAGGAATGCCAAGCACCCAACATTTAAAAACATGCATGTTTGTGATAAAAAGATACACCTGATATATGTTTAAGCTTGCAGACTTAAGAAAGTCATTCATGGTGCCGTTACATGTGCTCACGAACAGTGATCAATAGCATGTGCTACAGACAAACATATCGCTGGTATAAACTTTTTTTAGGTTTGCTTTTAAATGTTGTAAGGACTTTTTTTCCCAGTAATGGGCCAGTGCTTTCAGGTTTCCTCAACAAAAATGTAGCATTGGCTACAACCTTCTTCAAGGATTTCTTACCTAATTCACTTTATCTGATGTCATTTGTTGTTTGCAGTATTTTCAAATCTTTTTTTCTGTTCCCTCAAATATCCTCGATAGCAAATGTTTAAAGTGTTTATCATGTTCCTGAACTGCCCTCTCCTCTCTCTCCTGCCTGACTTCATACAGATGCCACTAGAGCGTAGTTTCTGCATCTGGATTCATAAAGGATGGAGAGAGCGAGGTGGAGGAGGCCATTTATGAACATGACAACCACATACACGCCTGAGAAAGGATGGGAGCAACCCGCTGACAGACACGTGGAGACAGGTGACACATGGTATATATTAAAGGGGAACACCACCCAAAGTAAGAATTCCAGTATGTTATTTCCATGGCCTAGGAAAGTTCAATCAATATCTGTGAACATGAGCTCCTCTCTCTCAAAGCCAGAAACCAGAGAAGGAAGTCTCAAACTTGTGATGTCATAGGGTATAAAGTCTGGAGCTGCTCCATAAAAAATGAATGGGAGACTGACTTCGTATAGAACATCTCTCCCAATTCATTGTCTATGGAGCAGCTCCATACTTTATACCCTGTGACATCACAAGTTTGAGTTTTAGCGCTCTAGTTTTTGGATTTGGGAGAGAGTTGTTCATGTTTACTAATATTTTTGGACTGACGAAGACCATAGGAATAACATGTATGAATTTTGAAAATGGCCGTAGTTCCCCTTTAAGGCACAACCAAATTATTTGTTGCCAAATGTGGCGAGTTAACAAGCTGCCAATGTATGCTTTGCTCGATGTGTTTAATGTTGGACTCATGTTCATCTATCCCACATGCTGTCAGGGATTGCCCTGCCCTCTCCCAGGGTAATACTTGTTGGTAAAAAGAGCGCTTGGCCCCGGTGTTTCTGGCTGGTATTATTAATGTGAAGCTGATGTCAGAGCCAGCTTACAGCTGCTCTCATGTTCAGCTCACAACACCTGGGGGTCAGGCTCATTGGGCTGGCTGAGGCTGCTGTCAGGCAGCGGGAGGCGAGCGTCACTGTCAGGTCTCCCTGACATTATTGGCTGCATCGCCCATCAGCCCGTGTCACTGTCAGGAGGCGGGCAGCGCCTCGTCACAGTGTCACAGACCAACCGGCTGCTCGCTCCCTGCGTCGCCAAACAGCCTGCGTCAGTGTCAGCATCAGCTGGCCTTAGGAGAGGCGGCGTTGTCAGAGCCTGCTGTCCACTGTCAGCTATGCTTTGACTTTCACCTGGCCTGCTCTTGTGCTCAGGGCCTCTGCATGTACACTGCTTGTTGTGTCTGGCCTAAATCTAAATGATCCTGCCTTTGACCATCTTGCGCATGCCTCTGTGGTCTAACACCTTGCTGGTCATCATGGCTTCCATGGTGATGACCATGGTTGTGGTCATGGCCATGGGGCTGAACAACACCCTGGTTATCCCCGTGGTGGCCATGACCATGGTGATGTCCAAGATGGTGACCATGCCCGTGACCACGCCCGGTGTCTTCCTCTACAGCTGGGGCGGCGTCTGCGTCAGGCTGTGCGTCTGCTCTCACGGTGCACTCCACTGGTGTGTCAGTGCTCTGTGGAACAATTAGGAGAAGAGAATGAGCTCATTTTTGATTAAATGTGTTATTAATGTATTATCTGAGGATTTATGCTTTTTGAAATGTATGTATATTCTAGCAGTTATGTGTGGTCTATACCTCGTGTGTGCAGTCCCCACATATGCGTCTGCAGTAGGTATCTCTGATCGCACCCTCAACATGACCTTGTCCGATGATGGAGTACGGAAGAGAGATGTGGTTGGTGAGACGACCACACCTGATGGCAAAAGGATAGAAAAACATGGTGAGGAACCAAAAAATGTAAAATATTTGCTCTTGAATGAACTACCCACTACAGGTGACAGACCTGTCATAAACGAAAAAGTCATCTTTCTCTCCGGTCAGTGTCTGCCAGACATCAGGCTGCTGCTCCTCCTGTTTGTAGAGGGTGATGTTCTCTGTCAGTCTCTGGGCCAGCATGGTGTGCAGGCGCTGTGCTTGCTCCCCCTGCTGGTTAACCACCATGTAGACCACGTCCTTCAGACCCTGACTCTCCAGCTTCTGGCGCAGGCCATCCATTCTGCTCAGAAGGGGGAAATCAGAGTTTAACAGTGTTGTTCATAAAGCTTCCCTGGATGAATAGGATGCACTTCTTCGACAACAAACTTTGTAATAGTTGCATAAGAAGGACCAGTCTGAGCCTGCTATACCTTGCTGCCAACTTAGCAAGCCTTGCAGAATGGGCCAACATGTCACTGGCAGTACTAAGATTAAAATACCATTACTGTAACACTTCCTGACTACCCAAGCCAGTGTGAATGTCATGCTTTGCCACAGATTTAGGGCTCCTGTGGTGATGCAAGTCATGTTCTTGAAAGACAGAAGTGCATAGCAAGAGGTCAAAGGTGGACACACGATGGGCACACACCTGGAAGCCTGCACCAAGCAGAACAATCAGCTGGCCTGTAGAAGGACCACCACCGTCACCCGGCCCATGGCCCCCTTCATCGGCTCCACCTCCCCTATCCTCCATGCTGGAGGCAGCTGACAGCGAGGCCCACCCCCGTCGCTCTCTGCGCCGCCCCCATGGAGCAGGCAGAGAGTGATGAGCAGGCTGAGGCACGCCCACATCCCTGTGGTGCCTCCTCACTGCCCCAATCTGCTGAGCACAGAGAGAGAGAAGGGAGGGAGGAGTTGGGGAAGGGGTGAAAGAGGAGACAAAGGGAGGGGAGAACATTAGGGATTGGTTAAACTCTATCAACAGTGTACAAAAGGTCAGAGAAGGGTTTTCATTTTTACATTCTCCAAATCGCTGTATCCTCCCATGACTCTGAGCAAAGCAGTTTATTTGAGGTCCCCAAATCTGTCCTCATGTTGTTTCTATACAAATTGAACTCGTGGATTCACAGTAAATACAAAGAGTATAAAGCAGTATAGTGGAACAGGAAGCATACTTGAGTGTTGAAAGCATAAAGTTTAAAATGTCTGCACTGCGTCACCATGCATGACAGACAGAAAGGTTACATGAATAAAGAAAATTGTTCAGTAGCTGGTTGAAGTGAGATACATTGATACACTGCATACACAACAAAAACATTTGCATTTATGAAAGGTATTGTGCAATACCCCTAGGTCCCTGTCTCTTAGCATTTCTCCATTTATATATCGTAGCTGTAAAGGGGAACACCAGCAAATACTTTTTGCTTTCTGGGTATTTACTGCAAATGTAATGAATTCTGTCACTTACCCTTTGGTAAAAAAGTTTCTCTCTCTGTGCTCAGCTCTGCGTTGCTGCAACTCCTCGAACAAAAACAAGTCTCTTCCTCCGCTGCTCCCCCTTTTTATACTCTGCCTGTTGTTTTTCTGTCTGGAGGTAGGACAAAGTTCAGCCCCAGCTGTATGCTGATGCCTACACTTATTCTCAAGTTAGAAAAAAAGTCACAGTGCATGAAATCCCTTTGTTGACAGGAAACAAATGCTTTTTTAATGGAAAAAGGTTTCGTAGCAACTGGCAGTTTGACAAATTCCTTCGAGAGGACTGTGTGAGGAGAAAGAGTCGCCTCTTTATTACGGCCGGTTAAGATATGTCAGCCAGTGCTGGAGATAGTGCATACATTTACCTTGTAAATCAAATTGATTGCTTTTACATCGTGTTGAGTATATTATTGAGGTGTATTATGTCTACGAACATGGATTGTGCAATTTTGTTTTTCACTTTCAGAGAGGGGAAGTGAAAAAGGACAGAGGGTGGGACTCTGGTCAGATTCCAGCGTGGTTCTGCAGGGTCCACACAAACACAGCTATACAACATGCACAACTGACATGATTTTAAAAAGTAGGCCTATCCATACACATGTGCAGTAAAATAGGAAAATATGAACAGGCTATTGTACAGTACTGAACATGGGAGATCCACTGAGCAAGTTCAGGGAAGGCCAAAAGAAAAAATAAGTACAATTTATTAGAAAAGAGGAATTTAGCTCACCAAGCAACAGGGGAAATTTAAATTATGAAGATCATATTGCAGAAATTGAGGAGGGACAAAAACAAATATGGAAAAAAAACCTTTATAATCCATCAGCCGCTGAAGCTAATTTACAGTTTCAGGTGCTTCACTATTTATTCTGGAGAAACGTATCAATTCTTGTTAAAACCCAGTTTTAGCTGAGGGAACAATTATTGCAGCAATCTTTGTGACAGTTTAAGTATATTAAAAAGCTGTAAACAGCCTCAAAGTCCAATCAGGCAGGGGATATTGTTTGTCTGCAGATATAGGCCATGCAGTTCGGGACAGTGAGAGCACTTTTATAAGATAACTAAGGTCAAAGGTCCAGTTTTAACTAGGCCATCAAATGTCAGTGGCGTTGTTTAACAAAGAATAAAATGCATTTAAACGCAATGTGAATATAAGCTGTTATCTGAAGCTATGGTGCAGGGGATGGACACAATAAAAGTAACACCTGCACAATTGAATCCAATAGCCCAGCAGTTTGCGGCTTGTTGTTATAACTGTGTTAGAGAAGTATTTGTTTTTTTTCATGGTGATTTTTAGGATGTACTTTGCAGTGTTGTTGGGTTGAGTTTCCCAGTGGCATTAGGTGTATATATATCTACAAGATTCACCACTTTAAGTTCTCACTATTAAAGCTTCAGTAGGCAAAAGGTTTTTGGCATCATTGGGCAAAAAAATCCATAATAACCTTTCAGCATATTGTAATTCAAGTGTTCTGAGAGAAAACTAGACTTCTGCTCCTCCTCATGGCTCTGTTTTCAGGCTTCAAAAAATCTAGTCCGTGATGGGAGACTTTGACCAATCACAGGTCATTTAAGAGAGAGAGCGTTCCTATTGGCTGGTGGGCGGTGCTTGGTATTTCCTCAACAGATCTCAACATGGCTGCCGGGTCACACACTTTCTGATTTTACAGCTAAACAGTACACTACAAGATGATTGTGAAAACATTTGAGGAGAGAAGTAGGCATTACAGTAACAGAATATTGATTCATATTTGATCAGCACTGCCTAGTTTGACCGTTTGGTCAGAGTTCGGGTGTGATTGACTCGTGGCTCTCATAGACAGCAGCTGGACAGCAGACTCCAGATCAGCTCTGACTGGTTGTTTTCCTCCAGTCTGTAAAATCTTGCTGATACCATTAGGAGCACTGGGGGACACAGAGGAACATGATTTTTTTCAGATTACCTGTCTCATGCACAATGTCAGGTTTTATAAAAATCCCTTTTTTTTAAATCAGATTTTCTCCATTTCTATAAACTGCAGCTTTAAATATTTGAGACAGTAGTGAAGACAAGAAGCTTGTGCTGATTTCGGGAGTTCTGCCAGGAACACTTGAGCCGAACACTGTAGCAAAGTAAGTTGGCTTGGTGGTATGCTTTAACATTTGGCAATGCACCTTGCTGCATACAAGCAGCATTACACACCGACATGGAGGTTGCACAGCAAATAATCCCCCAAGTAGAAGTTAAAATTGGAGATCTATAAGGACTCAAAAAGAGTAGAACAAAAACACATGGAGGCTGTGGTGCAGCAGAAAACATGCATCAGTGTACAGAGTAAATGCAGGTATCAGGTATCAGTGTCTATAAGCACAACCTGATCAGTGCAGTGAGATGCGACGGCTGTGGCGTAGTGTCAGCTGATACAGCAGAGCATGACATTTGACCTGCCAGGACTACCTTTATGACCCAGTATTAGGCTACTCAATTACAGTGTCTGGCACTGCCTGAGACATACAGTATGCTTTTTATCAGGGCACACTGACCTGCATATAAAAATGTATATCAGTAAGATCTGAATTGATAATATGTATCCATACTAAAATGACTAACAGTAAAAAAGATGACACAATATATTGAAAACCTTTGTCAGCATAAAACATCCTCAGAGATACTTCACACTTTGGCGCTTACATAGTTACATAGTAACACAGATACACCATTATGTACAGTTTATTTGCCCCCACTCCTTTATAATTTAGGCCATTGTAATTGCTGTCCTGCCTTTTCATTCATTTATTTTATCATCATTTGGCTACTTTGCACCTCCCTTTATTCTGCATGTACGTGTTTTTCAACTTTTAATTTGCCTTACTATGGCTGTAGGCTATATTTTATTAATAATTAATTAATACAGTGTATACATTCTCTGTGTATATTTATTTTACTAGCCTTTTAAAGTATACAGAGTACCCTTTGTTTGGATCAATAAAGTCTGTCTTATCTTATCTCTCCAGAGTTCAGCCTGTATAAGATGGGGGATGCATGCTGAGACATGTATTTTTGTATTTTTGTATACACATGTATGTATGTATGTATGTTTTTTTTTTTTAATCTTTTTTGAATATTCACATATTTCATGGTGATAATAAGCGAATGGTTTGCAAAAGCTGCAGTGTTATGGCATCAGAATGCTGACCCTGTTCTATAGCATACTGCTGAACGAGAACTTACTTTTGATATATTTTTCTAACAAAACAATGCCTCTTCTTTAGTTATATTTGAAATTTGAATGCAGGACTGGACTTTTTCTTGTAATATCTTGTATTTTAATAGTCTGGTTTTGGTCGCTTTACTTGGGTAAAGATCTCAATACTAGCCTACCACTGCTTACCAGTAACAAGGATAGAAACTGTGGTGTAATATAGACCTACACTGCATAACAGCCTACAGCGCTTGAAGTGAATGTAACTTTGTGCATTAACAGGGCCTGGTACATTATGGAAATGCTTGTTGTGTATTATATATGGCTATTTTGATAGGGAAGATGCATTGTCATTGTTATTACTATTAAATAAATATATGATAATGTGATAAATATGAAATCGGTGTAGACTAGTTCTTAGTTTGCCTGATTCCCAGCAGGCTACTGTTGAAGAACATGTAAACAGTCGTCACTCACCGCCGTCACTAAGCAACGCTCCTCGGCGTCCTTCACTTCGCAAGGGCTTCTGGGAATCTGAGTCCTGAGGATTGAACGACCGCCCTTTCTGGAGCGAGCAGAGTAGAACAGAGCTACACGCGTCGAGGGAAACATTATCACTAAACAACTTTGTGAAGCAGCGGAACCAGACCTGAGGTATGTATGCGGACGGTTTGTAACAGGTATTTGGACCCACGGCGGCTACAATTAGGAAATGTGTCTGGGAAAAGTATATTTTAATGCGCGGTTTGATGACGTAATGTTGATTGTCAAACACGAAATGGCGAGCGTGCTAGGAGCAGGAGGCCCGTTACCCTCCTCACTGTGGGGCTGGAGCAGGTTCACCTCCTTCAAGTTACAAGATCCAGACGGTCACACTGGTAGATGTAGTCCTGGTGAGTCTGGCTCTGGTTCCATAGATGTCCCGGGTGAGTGAGGTGACCTGTGTTGTTCTTCTGTTGGGTGCAGGACTGAATGTTTGCTAGTGAAGCTAACATCGTTAGCCACATGATCATCCATGTCTGGGCTCATTGGTTCAATACTCTGCCTCCTGTCTCCTTGTGTGGCACCACAGGGTCCGCTCTTAAAGTTTAGCAAAGTCTTTTATTTGTTCTTCTATTTGGGAGTTATTGTCTAAGGTAACGTTGAACCAGGTTCAGTAGTGATCTGGTTCTGATGGGCCCTCACCATCATCACCATCACTTCCTCCTTCTGTGCTATGTTGTTGTTCTGTAAAGTCTTTCTCAGCTTTGAACCTCAGAAACAGACACTTCCCTTCAACCCAAAACCATCTAACTAGAGTCTTACTGCGTTGTTTCTATGCAGGTCTGCCAGCTGGGCTCCTAAACTGCACACTCAGTGATGCAGTGATCACAATGTTAAATGCATTCACTTAACATGTAATGGTTTCTGTTTCTCCTCAAGCAATTCTCTTAAATTGTTGCCATCCTTATCACATATAAAGCATGCTTTAAAGAGCATTGAACACAAGTGCAGACGCTCACTGCATATTTCATCTGTTCACAATATTCACAAACCTTTTCTCGTTAATGAAGCATTTGCTTATTCTGTGTCAGCCCCTTCACTGTATGATAATATGCAGAGCAACAACACTCTTGCCTCTATAATCATTCCAAAGTCACCTAGAAAGGTACATGACAGGTTGGTTACCTGTTGCTTGTAAAATGAAGTGGAACCAGAGAGAGGAGGACGTGTGATGTTGGCTTGTGCAAATGCATTGTGGGGAATATGTATGAAGGGGCAGCAGCTGTCTCACTGTGTCATATTGGACAGTGAGGTTCAATCAGACTGTTGTGGGGCGGTTCAAGAGAGGTTACACACACACACATCTCATGTCAGGTTGCACTCACTGAGGTGATGGACTTCACTGCTGTCATGACATGGCTGCATCTGACACCCAAACTGTTTTATCCAAGGGGGTGTGGCCAGGGTGAATATCACTGTTGGCTTGATGTAGTTGAACATCTATAGCCTTATGTAAATGACAGTCAAGATATGGAGTCATAAACAGACTGCCCAAAATATTGAGTTCATTTTATTTTCTGTTTTGTCTAAATGACTGGTCATGCTGTTTTGAGTACGTTGTGTATACTATTATTCTCTATACTATTTTATTCTCTGTTTGCACTGTCCCCTTAGCCTGTCATTCTGCAAATTCTGTAGGATTCTTATCCTATTTTATATCAAATAAAATTCTGACAAATAATGTGTTTTTTTTCTTTCAAATTTATAAACTGATTTTATCCTGCCAAACATTTTCTTTAGAAGTAAAGCAGGTGTTTGTATTGACTGCTGTTTTTGTAAATGCCACCCAGAAATGGATATACTTATTTAGATTTTTTGTCCTTAGGCAAAATGAAAACTAGTATTAGCAAAACACCATATAAATATTTCCAATTTCAAAACCCTTATTTGTTGTTTTTAACACTCATTAATGAAATAAAACAGTCCTTTGACACAATCTCCTCTTCAAACAATAAGAAGGCTGGATCAAAACAATGGAGGAAACTGTAACCAGGAATCCAGGTCAATCAAAGTGACATTGTGAGGCGTGCGTGCGTGCGTGGTGTCGGTTTAGCTCATAACTGTTACTTTTCTCAAACAATATTAATACTTGTATGTTCATCTTCCTACACTGCACTGCAACATTTAGTCTTGTATTTTATACCTGTCTTATTCTATTTAGCTTGTTTATATCCTAGTCTCTGTTTTTAATTGAATTTAAATGTCCTTTTATAATGTGTTTCTTTTGCCCTTTGTCTCGATGTTTTATGTAAAGTGCATTGAACTGCCTTGTTGCATAAATGTGCTATATAAATAAAATTGCCTTGCCTTTCTCCGTTCTGTGCAGAAAAGGATAAGGTCAATAATGGCGGCTGAGGTGGATGTGGAGCTGGAGGCAGGCGATGAGTACCCAGCGCATTACAAAGTCATGATGGACAAACTTAATGAACAACGACAGCTGGACCAGTTCACAGACATTACCTTGATTGTGGATGGTAAGTAGGAATATATTATAGGTCATCTTTATGATATTAAAATTCCAAAGCAATGCTTCTTATATGTCCATGTCTCTTGTCTCTTGCAGGACACCAGTTCAGAGCCCATAAAGCAGTGTTGGCAGCATGCAGTCAGTTTTTCCATAAGTTCTTCCAGGATTTTACCCAGGAGCCACTGGTGGAGATAGAAGGTATTCTGCGTTTTTAATACCTGTGTTTTTAATATTTGGAAAAGAAACTAGTCAGACAGCTCTTCAGTCAGGAAATACAGCAAGACTGTAAACCTGTTATTTGCAAGTGAACAACAATGTTCATTTTAAGATTACCCAACTGTTGTCAGCATCCATTAGAGAGGTAATTCCTGGAAACATCTTTGTAATTACTGTAATGCTGTAGCGGCAGATATATTTTCTCGTGTTCGTTACTCGAGCTGCAGCGATTAATCGATTGGTTTTCAACTATTAAATTAATTGACAACTATTTTGATAATCTATTAATCGGTGTGAGTCATTTTTTAAGGAAAAAAAAATTAAATGTTCTGATTCCAGCTTCTTAAATGTGAATATTTTGTGGTTTCTTTCCTCCTCTATGACAGTAAACTGAATATCTTTGAGTTGTGGACAAGACATTTGAGGACATCATCTTGGGCTTTGGGAAACACTGATCAACATTTTTCACCATTTTCTGACATTTTATAGACCAAACAACTAATCGATTAATCGAGAAAATGATCGACAGTTTAATCGACATTAAAAATAGTTGTTAATTGCAGCCCTATTTGTTACTGTGATACGTCAAACAGCTTTTACTCACCACTGCTGCTCTATCATACTCTTGACAGGAGTGAGTAACACCGCCTTTCGCCAGCTGATGGAGTTCACTTACACAGCAACACTAGTTGTAGTTGGAGAAGAGGAGGCCTATGATGTCTGGAAGGCTGCTGAATACCTCCAGATGCAGGAAGCCATCAAAGCGCTCAACATTAAGTGAGTCTTGTTGCAGATGACCTGTCACCTACCACAGCTGGTGACGCTAAAATTGTGTCACTATCAGAACTTAAATTGTGTGATTTACATATTCAGTGTTTTTTTTTGTCTCAACAATAGCTTGTCTTCTCTTGTAGGATAAATGAGATTGCCTCACTGACAGCAAAGAGCAAAGGTAAAAAGAGGAAGATTGCTGAGACATCTAATGTGATTACAGAAACGCTACCTTCAGTGGAAGGGGAACAGGTCAGTATGTTCATGGTGATCACACTCATGCAGTTATAGTTCCTTGCTAAACAGTGGACAATAAGATCGGCTGAATTTTTCTAACACTGAGATTCATTCTTGCCTAATGTATGAAGTGCACACAAGTGACCCCTACTCTGTCCACACATTTAATTGTCAGGACCAGGGTTATTATAGTAAACTAAAGCTGAAACTAAAATGAAAATAAGCAGTGAAAAATATTTGTAGTAAACTGAGACTAAATATAAACTATACCCTTTAAGAAAAACTAAACTGAAATGATATTGCCTGGTTAAAAAAAAATAAATAAATTAAATAAAAATGAAGGTATATTCATTTCAGTTGTAGTTATTAGCTATAATATATCACTAGCAAAAAAAGGAGAGCGCATGAATTTCCGTCAACTCTTGAGACATCGAACCACAGAAATTGAACGGACTTGACGTTCCAGGAGATGGCGCTGTGCTGCAATTGCTTCACTAAAGTAGTGCAAAGATTAAACATTATGGCCATTCCTACACAATTTTCCCACCATTAACTTTGTATGTATATGTAGCTACATACTTCTGAGACATTATAGCTGGCCCCAACGAAAACAAACTACAACCAAATATATACAAAACTAAAACTAAACCTTTCTGAAAAACTAAAACTAAACTAAGCAAATGCACTCTGAAAATGAACTAAAGTCAAATGAAATTGAAAAGTCAAAACTAAAATAAAATAAAAAACTAATGACATTTGGTCAGGACTGAATGTTTTCAATGTTGTGCAGGTGGAGATTGAGGTGATAGGGGAAGGGGCCATCGAGGTGGAGGAGACCGGACTGGAGGAGGTGGTCGATGCAGCAAAGAATGCTCAGGCTGCGTCGGATGACTCTGCTCTGGCTCTTCTCGCTGACATAACCAGCAAGTATCAGCAAGAGGAACCTACGTTACAGGTCATTAAGAAGGAAGGAATAGAAGAGGTATATTGACTTGTATTTGTACAGAACGTCATTTAAGCTGAGTTTACCATGTTTATTAAGTAAGAGTTGTTGATGTGAAAGGATTAACGCTGCCTTGCCTGTGTTTGTGCTGGGCAGGAGGTGGTGTATCAGGAGGAAACGGTGACTGCCTCCAAGGTGCTGGAGAACGTCGAGGTCGTAGAGGTCCAGATTTCCCAAGTGGACAACATGTTCCGCTGCAACAAGTGCGATCGTAGCTTCAAGTTGTACTACCACCTCAAACAGCACTTAAAAACACACCTGGGCTCGCTGGAAAAACCCCACGTGTGCAACCACTGTGGGAAAGCCTACACGCGGGAGGGCGCCTTGAAGCAGCACATCAGCACGTTTCATTTTGATGCAGAAGAGCTGTCTCGAAACCAGAAACCCCAGAAGAAAGTGCACGTTTGTGAATACTGTAAAAAGCACTTTGACCATTTCGGCCACTTTAAGGAGCACTTACGGAAGCACACTGGTGAGAATGAAAAATGAAGCTGGTTGTGTTCAGTTTCTTATTTTGCAAATTACTCAGTTTAGTACTGTCATAATTATGTATTGTTAACTTGTTGTTACACATCTAGCAATGAAATAAATGCTTGGCTTTATGCATTTATCTGTAGGTGAAAAACCTTACAAGTGTCCAGATTGCCATGAACGATTTGCAAGGAACAGCACACTGAAGTGCCATATGGCAGCCTGTCAGAATGGGGCCGGAGCCAAGAAGGGACGCAAGAAGCTCTATGAATGCCAGGTACAGCTTGTCCACAATCAAAGCCTTCACCACTCCCCTGCCAGTGCAGTGTAGTACAGTACGGTCTACAGTAGAAAACAGATTTCATTCTAGTTTTTTAACATGTTTTTTTTCTCATTATGTAAATGTATTAATTCACTTAAAGCTTCAGTAGGCAGAATGTTTTATGGCATCATTGGGCAAAAATTCCATAATAAACTTTCAGCATATTGTAATTCAAGTGTTCTGAGAGAAAACTAGACTTCTGCTCCTCCTGATGGCTCTGTTTTCAGGCTTTAAAAACATCTAGCTTGTGATGGTAGACTTTGACCAATCACAGGTCATTTCAGAGAGAGAGCGTTCCTATTGGCTGTTCATTCAACAGAGGCAGCTGTCAATCATTTGCCAACTCCGATGAAACGCTCAATCTAGGGTGC
Organism: Sebastiscus albofasciatus; assembly: GCA_916701655.1. Classification (NCBI taxonomy): domain Eukaryota; kingdom Metazoa; phylum Chordata; class Actinopteri; order Perciformes; family Sebastidae; genus Sebastiscus; species Sebastiscus albofasciatus. Next base: position 21,676 of record CAKAOI010000153.1, read on the forward strand.
TGATCAAATATGAATCAATATTCTGAATATGATGATTCTGAAAACATTTGAGGAGAGAAGTAGGCATTACAGTAACAGAATATTGATTCATATTTAATCAGCGCTGCTTAGTTTGACCGGAGTTCGCAAGTGATTGACAGCTGCTCAGAGACAGCAAGGCTCCAGCTTGGCTCTGATTGGTTGTTTTCCTCCGGTCTGTGAAATCTTGCAGATCCCATTAGGAGCACCAGAGGACACAGAGGCACATGATTTCTTTCTTCAGATTACCTGTCTCATGCACTACTGTCAGGATATAGTGACCATTTTATAAAAATAACTTTTTTTAATCATATTTGTTCCAATTCTACCCACTGCTGCTTTAATGCTGAAAGACACAACTCAACTTTATTTATATAATATTGGACTCAGGGGGCCTGTATACTTGTAGGCAGAAGACAGGTGGGGTGCTATCCATCATAACAGATTAAAAGGGGCCTATAGAGAAAACGGAACACTTGAGGACATTTTTGTGAATTATGGCAACCCTACCGCCTTGTGCATGTGACCTGGGTAGATGAAAGTGAGAGTAGCCTGAAGAAGTGGCTTCAATGAGAGGGCACAGGTCATCAGGGCCATGACTCTGTGATGAAGAAACAGTTTAGATTTTGAGACACAATAAAATCTTGACAGATAAATGATTTGTTTGACAGAAATATCACATTTAGCTAACCAAATTAAGGAAAAGTGTACGTAACGGTAATGAGATTGTCATAATTTGCTGAATGGGACATAATTACAGTGTCCTGAGTGTTACACAGATTGGGATGAGCAGCTGGATTTGAGTTTGACAGTCCATGGCAGCCCGATGGTGGTAGGGGATGAATTTGGCCAGATGTTGCAGTAATTTCACTTGTAACAGGAACTCTACCAGTAGATGTATGGTGGCAGTGAACGTTATTTTGTCTGTATGTGTGGGTTACCTCATGGGGGCATGGACTGTCTCAGATAATGCCCAGACATTCTGGTATATGCCTCATTTAGTGTGCAGACTTGTGTATTTTGAATAATGTACTAATACTGTATGTGTTGACATATTGTCGCACAGTTTAGATTGTGGTGGCTTACCTTTGAGAAATGAATGATGTCTCAAGGGTTTCCTGCTAATGTAAGTCATTTCATATTGAATATTTGCCAATACTGGGCGTAATAAACTTGATCCGTTATAGGCCAGATATGCTTGACGAGTGAATAATGTATTTCTGTATTAAAAAGGTCTAGTTTGCATCACAGCTTTCCATTCATCTTTACAAGTAAACAAAGGAATGGAATAGAGCTGCAGTCAAATCATTGATTGTTTGTTTCCAAATACTCAAAAGAATATGTTTCTTTTCTTTGGTCTTACATTAGTAAATAGAATATTTTTGGTTTTGGCCTGCTGGTCTACAGAAAACTGATGACCTCAGCTTGGACTCCAGGATACTGGGATGGGCATTTGTTACTGTTTTGTGAAGTTTTAAAGAACCCCCAATTCCTATGTAACCTACTATTTTCTCCTCCCTCAGGTCTGCAGCAGTGTGTTCAACAGCTGGGACCAGTTCAAAGACCATCTCGTGAGCCACACGGGCGACAAGCCCAACCACTGCACCATGTGTGACATGTGGTTCACCCACCCAAAAGAACTAAAGGTCCACCTCAAAGACATCCATTCCATCGAGGAAAAGGCGGTCGAAGAACTGGTCATCACCGACTCCGCTGCCACCGCCGCCCTCGCCATCGCGACGCAGGGCATCGAAGGGGCCGAAACGGTGCTGCTGGATGACGGGATCCAGGTTGAACACGTCACGGTGGAGCCCGTGGATGTGATGGAGATGGAGGAGACCGCGACAGTCGTGGTGGAGGACGGAGGGGTAGCGGAGATGTGCGAGGAGGACGTGGAGAGGTTAAAGCGGGCCGGGGTGCAGATCCAGGTGGTGCACGTGACCACGACTGAAGTTGATGGGCAGCAGGTGGTGAACTCTCAGGTGGAAGTAGAGATGGAGGGTGAGATGGTGAGCGTTGAGGAGGCAGAACAAGCGGTGGATGTATGAGAATGTGAAAAGGAGGACGGTGTCCTAAAGGAGCGGCTGTGTTATCCTGCAGCTGACTTGTTTCCCATAAACACTGCATGTGGGATTACAGCATGTCACCTCAGAATGTCCTGCTGTCTGCCCTCACATTGAATGACTCCATTTCCACCGCCGCTCACTCTTTGAACTCTGAGTTATGGACAGAGTAACGGAGAGGCATCATTTCCTGCTAATGATCCTGTATTTATTTTTAAGCCGTTTGCCACCATATCAGATATTCTCAATGACTCTTCAGTGCTTCATCAATCAATTTTAATGTTTTTTTTTTTTTCTTTGTGCCCTTATTTTACCTCAAATTTATATTATGTTCTCTTAGTTTGGGTCACTTGCCAAGACAATTTGATGACGATGAATGAAATGTTCTTGTTGCAGCGTATGTATGTTGCGGATGCTCCTCAGTGCTAATGCTACAGTTTAGTCCAAGCTTATTTTCATATGGACTTTTGTTGTTTTTGCAGGAAAAACTCAGATATGGAATAAAATTGGTTTCCAGAATGGACTACAAGTCTTGCATCCATCTACTGAGATCTTTATTAGGGCTATGCAATTAATCCAATTTCAATTTTGGCTTCCAACGATTATGAAAACAAGATAATTGATGTAAAACAATTATTGTGCCAAATTCTGTTTCGCAATGACGGTATCGTTTTGTCTTGTGTTATAAATCCAGCACACCCCTTCCAGTAGTGCGCTTTCACCCCGCTCAGCAGGTCAGAGGAGGACAGGGGAGGATCCCCTTGTGGGAACTCTCCCCGGCGCTGGCCTATTTCCTCCTCCGTGGTGCACCACAACCAGCTCTGGGTCGGCTTGGAAAGCCCCGGGGTGAAGGTGGTGCTTTACAGCTCCCCTCGCCTGGACAAAATGCTCTTTCTAAATGCATGATGTTTCCAAAGTCAATGAGTAATCGTGTTTAATAATCGTGATCTCGGTATAGACCGAAATAATCCTGATTATAATTTTTGTCATAATCGAGCAGCCCTAGTCTTGATTATCTGAAACTGAACCCAGGGTATTGATACATACAGAAATGCTGTTGAGATTATTATACCTTCAGAATGAGTTTTTCACCTTAAACCTGCTCTATATCTGTTGGATGTGTAAACGGACGACTGTTTAGCTTAGCCCTTGCTTTTGCCCTTATCACTTCATAACCCTCTGAGACCCGTGATCACGACCTTACTGTCTTTCAGAGGCTGTAGCAGGTTCACTTTTAGAGCTAGAGTGAAGCTACTGATATCATATGAAACTAGAAAAACATTGGTACCAACCATGTCATGCTAGCTTGTCGGGAAGATGACTAAATAATGCTCCAAAGTTGGGCTGAATTTTGGCAAGGAAAAACTGGCATGGCCATTATCAAACGGGTCCCTTGACCTCTGACCTCCAGATATGTGACTGAAACTGGGTTCTATGGGTACCCACGAGTCTCCCCTTTACAGACATGCCCACTTTATGATAATCACATGCAGTTTTTGAATGCAGTATAAATGTGTTATTTTCACCTATTCTAAAATGGTGTATTTGAATATTTCTACATACTGGGATCCATAAACAGTCCTGGAATTCCATAAATTGGGTATCACTGTAAAGCTGAGACTCTCCAGTGAGCCCAGTTGTATTCATAGGTGATGATGTTAGTCCCCATAGGAGACATTTCATTGGAGTGAGACCATTCTTTTTTAATTTGACCTCACTGTCTAAAATGACTTGTGATGACCTCTAGGATAATCACAGCCTCATGAAACTTTACAGCCACAAACTAGAGACCTAGAGCATTCAGAGGATGGATGGATCAAACTAGAGACCTAGAGCATTCAGAGGATGGATGGATCAAACTAGAGACCTAGAGCATTCAGAGGATGGATGGATCAAACTAGAGACCTAGAGCATTCAGAGGATGGATGGATCAAACTAGAGACCTAGAGCATTCAGAGGATGAATGGATCAAACTAGAGACCTAGAGCATTCAGAGGATGGATGGATCAAACTAGAGACCTAGAGCATTCAGAGGAT